>JAKCPI010027179.1:0-11345 GCA_023213315.1 Euborellia annulipes
ATATTTCATATTAAATTTTTCTTAAATTAGAGTATCATTAGGGTAGATTAGAATAGAACTTCTTAAGAAGACACAAAATGTTACGTTTTCATTGACGTACAGTGAAGAAATATTTTGGATTTTTCTTATTCAAATTTCATGTTATAGTTTTCAGATGTATACTTTTTTCAAAATTCTAACTATTTTTTCCACTCATGCAAAGTTTTTAGTAAAATGAATTGTCAAGTCCTAAAACATTCCACTTCAAGAGAAGATTTTATTAAATGAAAAATAATTTCTCTTGTGAAGGAAATTCATCATATATAGATTTTATCTCACTTTTTTTGGTGGTTTAAAAGGAAGAAAGGCGGCAAAGTTGCGGTCTCCTGAACATCCGATGACAGCTGACGAAACCCAGATGTAGATTCTGGGTGAAGGTTTATTATTTTGGCACAACAAATGGTTAACATTTTTTTTTTTTTTTTCAAAAGAACACTAATTAATTTTTATGTTTCATTTTAAAATATTCTCCTTTTAAAAGAAAGAAATTTTTTTTTTTTACTCCCCCCTCCCCTTTTCCGATTTGGTTATTTAAGTAGCAAACTAAGTCTTTAAAAATATACTGCTTTTTGTTTGTTCCCTTCGTTTTTTTTTTAAATCTTCTCGCTGAAGCTATTTAGTATGTCTAATTAGAAATGTTCTGCCTATCATATTCTTTTTTTTTCTCTCTTGCTTATACAGATGGCATTTTTCTTTCCAGACTCCCGATGAACCTTGTACTATTCAAAGCACACTTAATATTTTATCAGAAAGCAAAGGTCTCGTGTCTTTTTTATTTCACAAATCAATCTAAAATTTTTACTATTAATCAAAATTAACTCATGTTTGGTCTTGTTTTGACAGATTTATTGTAGATTCTCTAAGAGGTGACCAAGTAAAATCAGGTATATACAGTGGAACCTCGCTTAACGAGCATAATTAGTTCCAGAATCAAACTCGTAAAACGAAACACTTTGGTTATGCGAAACAATTTTTTCTCGTATAAATTAATGTAAAATACTATAATGCGTTCCATGTCGAAAAAATACTCTCTTATGATTTTCTTCCTGTTTCTTCTTCGGGGACATTTTTGCAAGGGTTTAATAAACCTATCATACAAAAAATTACAAATCTATTTCCTGATTATCTTGCTAATAATTAATTCAATTAGGGGGGATTTTTTTAATATAACCTTACCATTCAAGCCATTGCCTAATTGGCCAATATGAGATTTTGCTAACTAACAAGTAGATATAAAGTACGAATTATCAATAGACGATTTATATACTAAGCCATATCAAATTTTACTAGAGAAGTATATACCAGGTGGTCCCTGTTAAAAAAAAGAAACAAAATATATTTAATGTAATAAAATTATTATAATTGTTCTCGAATACCTGTATAAATTTTACCTTTTATTATCAATCTTTGAAGATGAATTAATTTAATTATAAAACTTTTTATATAAAAAACAAAATTTAAATAATGTTAGTAAATTCTAAAACACTTATAATGTTTTTCTCACTAAATTTTAATTATTTTTTAATTTGTAAATATAACAATATACTCTAGCTTTCTACATAGTAGACTATATCATCTTTTGTGATGAGATAATAAATTCTTTTAAATTGTTTCAGGTGAATGGAGGCAGCCCAGCAGAGAAAGCCGGACTTCAGGCTGGAGACGCTCTTATCAAAGTGAACGGGCAGGACGTATTCCAACTCAGGCACAAGGAGGCTCAGGACACTATCGTCCGGGCAGGCAACAACTTCGAACTCACCATCCAAAGGTAAACTCTCATCATTCAAAACTGCTTGAATTCGAGAAAAAATTATCCTGAAATAAATTATATTTTTATTGTAATTTTTTATAATGAATTTAACATTATGACAAACAATAGTTCACTCAAGATTTAATCTTAATTGTCGTAACAAAACTGCTCACCTGGGATCAACAATATGATGAATTGTGATTTAAAAAAAAAATAAAATTGGTTTAGATATTTATTTGAATAACAGTATTCTTTGTTTGCTTATTAAAAAATTAATTTACTTGATTACTAAATTAAAGGGAATTCGTTAAATTTTTGGATTTTAGCCAAAATGTCATTAAAAAAAAAAAATTCTTTAATCAACTCCTGCTACCTGATACTTGACAAATTCCGTCTCGGATTACTCATCTAATTAATGTCTTGTTACTCATTCTCTTGTAATTGTTAAACTACTATTCAGGCCTCCCCTTTCTAAAGTCATTTCCCGGGGAATTTTTTACTAAAAACGATGTCATTCACAAATTATCTAAACTAGATATGTTAATAATCAAGTGCACATCCAGAGACGAGGTTAACGGACTCTATAAACCGCCATTGGAGTAATTGAAGAGCTTTGAAAAAAAAAAAAAAACTATCGATTACAAACATTTCAATAAAATTAAGTAAACTTTGTTATGATAATTAAGATTAAATCTTGAGTATACAGCTGTTCATAAATGTTAAATTCATTAGCCTTACATTTGTGGGGGGGGTCACTGTTTTTTTTTTTTTTTAGAGTATAAATAAATGGGCCTGGACCCCAATAAATATATATTAATCAAATATGAGTATCGTTTAAGTCTTAAATGGCCTAAGTTGCCGAAAAGATTGTGTGAATGGGAGAGTGAGTGGGAAAAAAGTGTGTGTTAAAAAAAAAAGAAGATTTTGGGGGGTCACGACCCCTTGACCCCCCCTCTGGGACCGCCCTTGCCTCCTATCTTCTTAATTCTTCACTCAGGAACCTAATTCACAGGAAACTGTGTAAAGGTCAGAAAAAAGACCTATTTCCATAATAGATTAATGAGTTTGATAAAATAGCCTTTTAGATTAATATAAATTATTTGGGAAATGGGAAAAATTACTTAGCTTCTTAACAGTCATTGTAACAAAAAAAAAAGACATGCTTTAATTAAGTGACAGAAAGAGATATCATTTTAATTGAGTTATTTAATACAAAGAAATTAAATAGATAAATAAAAGGTGTGGTGTTGAAAAAGAGATTGGATTATCTTTTTTAAATTATCATTTTTTTAAGGAAAACAAAAAAAAGTGGAATGTTATTAATTCTATAATCAAATATAACATTGAACTTCTATCATAATTATTTCTAGGGTGAAGACTAGCTTTCTGAACAAAATGAATAAAAGATTGCTTTTTAGCCCGGAATATTGATTACATCTTATAGCCGATTAGAGGATTAAACCCGGCATTAAATCTGTATATACAACCATTATAGAATTATTTATTTATTTTTTTTTAAATTCTGGGTCTTTTTCGGCATATGAAGCCATTTAGATCCCGTCCCTATTTATTTCAATCAATTGGTATCCAATTAAATTGAAATAAATTTTTTCGCCTCGAACGGGATGCGAATCCTTGACCTTTGGCACCAGAAGCTAATGCTTTATCTCTGAGTCAAGGCCCTTAGAAATATTAAATTACATTACACATGGATGGAGGAAACCTTTACTTACAAATGACATTAATAATATCTTTGTCTCTCAGGGATGTCATTTAAGGGAGGACAAGGCAAGGGCTGATACAGGGGAGGGGTAAAGGGATAATTACCCCTCCTCCCCGAGATTTGAGAAAAATATTGTTTTTGGGAAAAAAATTGTATTTTTTTAATATAAAATTTTAAAACCTAATACTTAAAATTTTGATTTATTAAACTACAGAATGCACCTTTAAATTACCGATAATAAGAAAAAATTGTGTGCTGTGCGACCAGTTACACCAGATTACCCCCCCCCCCCGAGAAACTCCTCTGGATCCCCTGGGACAGAGTAGGTTTTGTCCCCCATCCTCCCCAAGGTTTAAAAAAAAATAGTTCCTTCTTATTAAGCAAATCCTGAAACTGTTTGCTGACTCTGATTGAATATCCAAATCAAATTTTAAATATATAGAATGCCGAAAAGAATAGAATATATAGAAATAGGCCTACATACAGTACATACATTTTTCACGGAAATTTCAGCAAGTTTCTGAATGAGACACCGCCAGCCCTCTACAATCGAAATTCAAGGAAAATAAGATTATTTCGGATTATTTATTCTTTGACTTTGACACTTTGATCTGTGGATTATGCCTACAGCTAGTAAATGAAAATGCAAAAATATTTATAAATGCAACCTTTTCAATCATAGGCCTTTAGAAAAAAATAAATTCCTGGGGGGGAGAACATTCAAAAAATTACATTCTTATATTGTACAGTGAGCGACAATATTAAGTCCCACCCATGCGTTTTCTACTTGTAATTATTTCATTGTTTAAAAAAAAAAAATTATATGTTTTTTTAATGGAAACTTTCATGGCTTAAAACTTGAAAATTTCCAATAAAGATTTTCATTTTCTTTTATAAAAACAATGAAATAATCACAAGTAGAAAAAGCATGGGTGGGAGTTAATATTGACCCTCACTGTATATAAAAGAAATTTTAATTACAATTTGGTTAGTAGGCCTATATGATTTTTTAATCCTTTTTTTGGCATCTTAGGCCATATAGATTATAAACAATGGCCAATCTGCATTTATAATATTTTTATTACAAAAGGCAAATTTATTTACACCATTTGGTATGTAAGTGATTTAAATAAACATTCATCGGCCTACCTCCGAACCCACATCCTTTGGCTTTTAGGTTATCAATATTATATTATATTCATTTGGGAGTGAGAAGTATATGATTAAAGTTTTTTCTCAAAATTTAACACAGGCTACTAGCAGATATATTATTAAAAATAATTTCCTCTCTCTTTACTCTCCCAATGTGTTAAGAGTGTTAATGAGATCTAAAAAAAGCCTTATATTTATAAACAAAAACTAAAAATGTAAATATAGTCGGCGTATTCTTAGCCTTATATTCAACAACGAAGAGGAGGAAAATTCTTCCCATAAATATTCAAATTTATATTTAATAGAGATGGGTTTATAATTAAGAACTAATGTTTAAGGAGAAGAAAGAAAGTAAATGATTAGTTTTTATCCACGATTGAATAAACATCATTAAGATTTAATGGTTCTCTAGTTAGATGTCAAGAAAAACGAATGACGACATTGGCCTGATAAGGTAAATGCACTCTAGGAATGATAAGAAACGAAAGGAGAAGATGTAATAAAATAAATACTTTTTACTTTTATAAAGAGTATATGCTCTCAATGCAATAATTTATTAATATAAATTCTTTTTAATTAGAAATTCCGGATTATTTCATTTTATCTGAGAAAATTTTGCAAAATCTAAAGACAAATTTCAATTCCTATATAATATAATTTACGCATTTATACAAGAAGGGCGTATCTAAGGGGTGGGGGAGGTCTGAGGGGACTGCAGCGCCCCCAAAATTCTACAAGTGAAAGTAAAAGTTGTAAAATATCAAGAGTTTCAGCACAACTCTAAAATATTTCAGGTAGTCTAAAAATGCTTCTAGATATATAAAATTTAAAAAAATTTTCCGGGGAGGACCTCCGGACCTCCCGTCCCATTGGGGGGATTTCATACCCCCAAAACCTCCGGTATAATCATCAGCCCCTCCCTCCAAAATCAATTTCTAGATATGCCACTGATACAAGGTGTTTCTGTAAGGCGCGGAAATAATTCAGGGGGTGGTTAGGCCTATATTCGACAAAATAAATAATAAATTCCTATATTCAGAAAAGCATCTTTTACCAGATATTCGCCAATTTCGTTTTTTTTTCCACTATATACTGTAATTTATTTATATCTCAGGGCTTGATTTTTTCCCCAAACTTGGACTTAATTTTATTTTTCGGCATCGGAGGCTATTTAGACCCCGCCTCTATTTATTTCATTTGATTGGTAGCCAATTCAAATGAAATAAATTTTTGTCGCATGAGACGGGTGCGAGCTCTTGACCCCTAGCACAAGAGACAGAAACTCTACCACTGGGCCATGGGCTTTATAAAAAAAGTGAGTTATTTGCAAAAAAATACAACTCAATGGATCAAGCCCAGACATAAATTATTTATTAAGGAGTCAAAAAAAAATCCAAGACATAGGCAGCCAAAATTATTTCTTTTATTGTTGCATATTATTATAGATTATATTTTTATATTTTATAGAAAGCGCCACAATAACATGTTATAATAAAATGTACGAAAATATTTTAGCTCTGAAGATGGCCTAGACCAGTGGCCGAAACGTCAGCCTGGAACGGCAACAATAAAAGTAATAATTTTGGCTGCCTATGTCTTAGATTTTTTTTTGACTCCTTAATAATACTTCCAGCCACAAAGACATACCTTCCAATAAATTATTTAGTGTAACAAAATGGCGAATATTTAGTATAGAAATTCTTTTTTTATTTTAACAAATATACTTAACCACACTTGAATTATCTCCTTTCATAAGGAAATACAGTACGGAGCTGTTCTATTGCTCTAGAATCCATCATCCCACCTCATTTTCATCAATATCGCTACATCAATGGATGGACTGACTGGGTGTGTGGAGGCCAATTATTTATTTAAGATTAAAGTTATGAATAAATTGCATCCTTTCCAAACACGAGATGCATTCGGGTATAGGTAAAAT
This sequence comes from Euborellia annulipes, assembly GCA_023213315.1. Taxonomy (NCBI): domain Eukaryota; kingdom Metazoa; phylum Arthropoda; class Insecta; order Dermaptera; family Anisolabididae; genus Euborellia; species Euborellia annulipes. The sequence continues at coordinate 6,604 of JAKCPI010027179.1, forward strand.
TTAGAGTCAACTTAACATGTGAAAAAATTTAAAGGATTTGAGATACTATTAAATTACAATACAAATATATACAACCAATTAAATCAAGATGAAAAGATAGCAAATAATAGCGAATAAAAAAATTCAATTTTTATTTGATAATAAATTAAAGATAATTATAATTTGAATAAATAATTAAGTACCATAAAATAATGTAAAAACAACAAAAGATAAAATCGTTAGTAAATTATCAAAAGTAAATTAATAAAAATAGTTTTTTAGATGTAAAAAAAAAATGTTAGCGCATAATATAAGAATTTTCACCTTAACCCTAGGACCTTTTTCGTCCTCGGGAGGAATTTATTTATTTACCGGAAGTGCAATTTATACGTAGGCGCTTGCTCCCCCGCGAAGCAAAATTAATTCCACGAAATACCACTTGCATCAGCAGGTGGGAGTGAGAAAGAACTAATGTGCATCTGAGTTGAGTTGATAGAGAGCTGAAATAAATGTTTTCGAAAGTTGAAGGCTAACCAGAATTTTCAAATGGACCTTCAAATTACTTACTCAAAATGATTCATCAAATATATTAGTAATCAATATTAGTAATCAGCAAAGATGTTAACAATCCAGTGACATATTAATACAAATGATTATTTACGAAAGAAAAAAATTATTTTAAAGCTCGTAGTAGATTGGTAGACTATTATGCCAAGATTCAGGGATTCACTTTCCGTCTCAAATGACTAAAATTTATTCCAATTGAATTGGCTAACAATCAACTGAAATAGTGTCGGGGAGACTAAATGACTTCAGATATGGAAAAATTATTTTAATGACTGAAATTATTTATTATTAAAGAAAAATAATATTCTTGTATTAATACAAATTGTTGATGAGTGCCAGGATGAAGAAAGAAAAGCAGCTAGTATTTATTTCATTTATTTAATACCCATTAGGCTAACGTTTCGGTCTTGGTCGAGACCATCTTCAGAGCTACAACATAGCAAGGATGAGGATAAATTTTAAAATTAAAATTGTCATGAAATACTAATGTGTTGTAAGAAAATTGTAATTTTAAAATTTATCCTCACGGGGGGGGGGGAGGGAAAAGAACGAAAGGGGAGGAAGGGGAAAAAGGGGCCACAGAGGGGGACAGGGAAGGAAAGGAGAGAGAAGGGAGAGAAAGGAAAAGAGAAAGGAAAAGAGAAGGAGAAGAGAAAAAGAAAGAGAGGGGGGAAGGGAGGGGGAAAGGGGGAGGAGGGGGGGGAGGAGAGGAAGAAGAAAGGGGAGGGGGGGGGGGGGGGGGGGGGGGGGGGGGGGGGCTCGAACCTCTAAAAAACTAGATACTTTAGACACGAATAGTAAAATAGTTTTTTTCTATCTTTAAAAGGCCTAATGATAATTTATTATAAATAGTCATGCAAATGAAATAAAAAAATAACATGCGGGTCTTAAAGAGAGAGGGAATATCTATCTTATCTAGAAACCCTTGAAAAGTTTTCCAGTCTCATCTTCATAAATTCCAGATCTAAATACTTCTAGAGAGAGTGCATTCGACTAAACAAAAAAAAATATTGTCGCTAGTGGCAAAAGGCAATTTAATTTATAGTACTATCACACTAGCAGCCGTTAGGTGGCAAATTCTCTTCTTCTTCTTCAACCATAAAAGGTCTTCTGGTCTGACCTTCGGCCCCTAATTCCATTTGCATGCTTCGAGTTGATAAAAAAAAGAGAAGAAGCACTTTTTTATCTTTATTTTTTTTTCTTACTCTCCTTCTGAGTGTGTATGATAAACCATAAGAACTTTTTTCTTGTTGTCCCCATTAAGGTACATTCCACCTATCACGTGATCATACTGATTCATATTTTTTTTTTACTATTTCCATAAATGGAAAATAATATTTTTTTCTGGAAACTTCGAATAAAATAAATGACTTCATTCATTGAATAATTGATTGATTCATTCATTCAGAATTTTATTTATTTAATCAAGTATTTTTAAAATAAAGCTTTAAAACTTTTATATATATATTTTTTTTTATTTTCTTTAAAGGTCTTTTTCGGCATAGAAGGCCATTTAATCCCCGTCCCTATCCTTTTTATTTACTGTATTTTATTTTATTTTTATTAATAATAAAATTCAAACTTTCGCTTTGGGCGGGTTCAAACTAAAATTAATTAATAAAAAAAAAAATTATAGAGTTCAATTTTATTATTAAAATATATAAGCTTATATATACTTTTCCCATTCACACACACATCTATACAAAATCTATTTACATATATTTTAATTCTTATTTCAAAAATTCCATATTCCTCTAACCTATTTAATTTTATCATTCATTGATAAATAATTAAGGTTAATTTAAAAAAACTGTTATTTTCAGTTTTTTTATTTAATAATTATCAAATAGTGGCCTATATTTAAAAAAATCATTTGGTAGTTGGATGAGATAAATTCCCACTTCGAAACCGTCCATTCCATTACCATAAAACCTCAAATAGTATTTTAGTACACAGGAGACTTGCTAATATAAGAAAAAAATAGGCAAACTAAATGGACTTGCTAATGGGGGATATGGGAAAATTGTTAAGATCAATACTAATCAGAAAAATTTTCTAAACCCCTTCTTTCTGGTATGAATAAATACAAAATTATAGCCGAGGGCGTATACACTCCACATGTTCCTACTAGATGAAGCAAGTATGGTTCAGTTACTTTCTCTTTTTATATATGTTAATATATATAGAGAGAAAGTATTGGATTCATGTCAAAAATTCGATGTCGAGATTTTGATGGATATACACGTTTTGAGGTCCCCTGAATCCAAAAATGTGGTTTCCAACATGGTCTGTCTGTGTTCAATTTAAAACATGAAAGAATTGAGCTAGGAGGTTGAAATTTTATATTTAAATTTTATATATATAGATTAGGCACCCGCCTGAGGCGTGAAAATAAGTTTTTAATCAAAATCGCCCAAAAAGTACTATTACTTTACTGATGTAGTTTTTCAGTTTTTTTTTTTTTTCGATTTTCTCAAAATTCGCTCCAACGATTTTGATTAAAATTCAAAAATCAATTATTTTTTTAGATTCTCTTTAAAATGTATATTCTTCTTTTGTCCATTGAAATCTTTTGAAGCATACTTTACTTTTGTACCTCATAGGAAAGATATGAGAAATGGTTGCCAGAGTAACAGAATATAAGTATATTTCCATGTTTATAAATTTTACAACTTGAATTCAAATGTACTTTACTGTCGGTAACTACAGAAAAAATATGGTGTGACAAGCACAGAACACAACTTTCGATTATCGAAGGTAAGAGATACTAGTCCCACCAGATTTTTTATTTTAAATTTATTTGCATTTGTTGATAAACACAATAAACCAACTAAAATTTCTTATATGATAAGGTAAAATTGAAATAAAACAAATTGCTATATTTAGGTAATATTTTGGTTTTAATCCTATTAAATAAATTATTTTTTGTTATTATTTTTATTTTTTTGACGTTCTTTCTTCAATACCAAAAGTCTTAGCTACCCCTCTGACTCATTAGAAATACGTAATAGATTCGTGCCTTCTTCATAACTTCTATTCGACTTCCCTATTATTTTGTTAATTTCAATTAATAATATTTCTCTTGAGATATCCTATAGGTGTATAAGAATTCTTTCCGAGTCATAAATCCAGTTTCAAAAAACAATAGGTCTTTCATCAGGTAACCTTGGAGTTAATGAATATAATTGTAATATGAACCTCCAACTGTTTTGGTATTTGATTCTAAGCAAATATTTATTATTGAAACTCACAATAGCCTCACATTTCACACTTCCTGCTCTTTTTATTATGCAAAAATATTTTAATAGAATCTTGTTAGATCTAAATACGTTAGTTATTTCTTTTATATCTATATTAAAGTGAGGAATTTTTATATACGGAACTTATTGGGGTCGCCATCCAGGTATTCACAAGAAATAATAAAAAATTAAATTTCAGGGGTTCATTGCATTGGGTAAAGAAATAATTTTTTTTTTTTTTTTTTTTTAAGCATTCACACTTTTTTCTCATTCACAGTCACACTCACACACACATTCAGACAGTCTTTTCGGCAACTCAGGCCATTTAAGACTTTAGACGATAACCGTTGTAATCTCTATATATATTGTGGGTTCAGGCATTTCTATTTAAGCCAAAATAAATTTCTTTTATATCAATTTTTTTATCTTTGGCATTAGTAACCTATACGTATATAATTTATTTGAATCAGCACCAAGGGCTTTTGGCGGATATATCTGTATCAATACATATTGTCTATATTCTATCAATTCCCCCTCCTCTCTTTACTCTGTTGTCAGATTGAGCATTGGCAACGTCGGATAGCTGATAACACAGGCAACTGATAGTCGAAGTATTTTAAATATCAGAAAAAAGTCAGTAGTTTTACACGTATCTTTAGAAAGCGCAGGCAGGTGCTATGTGAGTATTTTAATTATTAATAGGCTGCTGCTATTCGAAAATTGACCAATGAAGTAATGAAATTTAGTCAGACACAGATCTGAATTTGAGAAGAGGGAGATTATTTTCTTTTATCAAGTTTTGTTAAGATACCTATTTCTTTTCTGCCACAATTAGTTTTTTAGACCTAGGGCTGCGATTATTTTAAATTTCTAAAGCCGTGACATGAAATTTTGTTTAAAAGTCTAATACCCGTATTCATAGTCGTACCTTGAGGAAGAAGGAATCCTTATATCTAT
>JAKCPI010027180.1:0-10919 GCA_023213315.1 Euborellia annulipes
CCGTTAGAAGACGATTCAGTACCGAGTTACTCTAGGCGGCAAGAGATGGCGTTAGTTTTTCCCATAGGAATACAGGGGATTTATTCCATTTCATTTTAAAGTTTCCAGCTAATTAATTAAGGGTAGAAAATTAATTATTTTTTTTAACACAATGATTACTAATTTAATTATCTATAAGATATAGAGCGGATTATTTAAAAATATCTTTTATTAATCTAAAAAAAAAATTATTTTTTTCGAAAATCAAAAAAAAAAGGGGCTTCTATAAGTTGTAGATATTTTAAATGGCTTTAATGCCCCCGGGTGGGGGAGTGGGTGGGGGGCTTCCTCCTTCTTCCCCACGCCGCGGGTGGGGGGGCGGGGCCGGCCAGTTGTTTTTTTTTTCCCTATGGGTACTAGATGGCTTGAATAGAAATGGGAATCCCCCAAACACAATATATATTTTAAAACAGGTCGTCGTTAAGGTTTTTATGGGCTGGGTTGCCGAAAAGACTGGGTGGATGTGTTGTGGGGGGGGGGGGGGGAGGGGGAGAGTGGGGGGGTTGTTTTTTTTTAAAAAAAAAAAAAAAAAAAAAAATGGCTTTAATTAAAAAAAAAAAATTTGAGGTCGATAGCTTCAAAATTGTGGCCGCAAACTCCCAAAATTAGCACCCCGAGACCTTAAGAAATTAAACAAGATCTTAACTGAAATGTTAATAGGAAATAAATTTTTATCCATATGGTATGAGTGGGTTAAAATTGTCACCAAATTTTACATATCTTATTACTTTTATTTTAAATGGAAATATTTGAGAGGATGCTGTCAACAAAATTCGTATTGCCTAATTTTGCACTTTCTCTAATCTGGTGTAACAACCATACCAGTCACACCAGATTTTGTTGATGTGAAGTCATCTATGTTGATCCTCCAGGATGTTCGTCTTCGATTCGTTGGCAGTTGGTGTAGGAAGAAATTTGAAGGGAGAGGAATTATTTTATTATTATCGGAAATTCCTATCGGGATTTATTTACTCAAGGTGATTAAGCGCTCGAAGGCACATACCTCAAACCCAATCGGCCTCTGGCCGTAGCCATTTACCGGCACCCCGTGAAGTTACATCATTTCCTATCTCTAACTCCTCCTCCTGCTTTCGTCTCTAGCTAGTGAACTAATCCTTATTTCTGGTTCCAACCGGCTCCTTATATCCAACCTCTTCTATGCTAGGGAGGATGACCTAGTTGAGGAGGGACTCCCTCAGCTCCGACTCCTTTCGAGGAAGGCATCGCTGAGAGGGAACCTTCTTTACCGTCCCTTCCACAGCAACTCCCTCTCCTCGTGGAGTTGCCTGGAGGCTGTTGTGGTGAGATCCTATATTCCTATCCAGCGGCGTAACCAGCCTTTGAGGGCGGGGGGGGGGGGCGAAGCTCAACTAGGGCGCCGATTTTCCAGGGGCTCCGCCCCTGGACCCCTTGCTCGCCTTCGGCGGGCAAATTTCTTGCATCCAGTAATTTTCTCAGCGAATTTGTTTATATTTACATGTTTTTTAATGACACCTGTATGATTTTGTTTTGATTTTTCTTTGCTTTTACGAAAAATGTCGTTTTCTTCTGTGATTATTTCAAAAACTATTCAGTTTTCGGGAAAATATCAAAGAATAAAAACTTTTTAAAATAGAGTATTTTATTTCGACGGGCATGCAAATGAAATTTTATTTAAAAATTGCTAGACATTCGTTCATTCATTCACTAAATCTCGGGCGGGAATGGGCGGATTTGAAAAAATTCCGGGCGGGCTCGGGCGGGCCTGAAGAATGGTAAAAGCCCTTTCATTTTGAGAAAATCGAAAAAAACTGAAAAACTACATCAGTAAAGTACTAGTACTTTTTGGCCGATTTTGATTAAAAGCTCATTTTCACTCTCCCGGGGGGTGTTTAACTTAAATATAACATTTCAGTCTCATAGCTCAATTCCTTCATGCTTAAAAAAGTTTTCAATTTCAAAAAATTAAATATTAAGGCTTATACGAATCCTGAGTAAATCTCCACAGCCATAAAACATCAAATTAAGGCTTATATATTGCAAAATAAAAAAAATTTTAATTATAAAGCCTCTATATACGTTATTTATTATTTTTGGAATTAAATTCATTTAAAATAGTAGAATTCAAGTTGTAATATAATTTTAAAAGAAAACAATCAATTTTTTAAGACAATCGATGAAAAGAATATGATAAAATCACATACGCTGGGCTATATTTTAGAGGCCGTAGGGCGCCTATGCCGGTTTCGGGGGGCGCCAAGGGCTCGATGCGCCTGGGGCGGGGGGGCTCGAGCCCCCCCCTCGCCCCCCTGGTTACGCCACTGTTCCTATCCAGTGCCTGCTTGATGATTTGTTTACATTAAATAAATATTATTATTTTAATGAAAAATCCCGCATGCCAAGGATTTGAACAGGGATCTTCTATGAAGAAGGCCGACACCCTAGCTCGCCACACCAGCGAGCCCCTTTAGTGACCATTAGAAATTTTTAAACCAAACAAAACTCTAATTTCATCTTAAAATTATTTTCTTGGATAAAAAATCTGATGAAATTTTCAATGCCATTATTTAAAAAAGAAATTTGTTACTCTTTAATTTTGTATATTATTATTATTATTAGTAAATTCAATTATTTTGGAGAAAAATAAGGCATCCATTTTGAAAAGAAAAAAATTATACAGAGAAATAATAAAGTTTCTTTTATTTTTTTTAAAGGCCGAATTTTTATATCATTTTAATGGAAGTTGATGGCTACAATATCATATTATACCAACACATCTTAAATTAATCGCCTATTAAATTTTTTTATTGCCAAATAATAAAAAATTTTTTATTTATCAATCATCTTTATTTTTATGAAAGTGTGCTGCTAAGTGCACCTGTTAAATTGACTATTAGTGGGATGCTGGACATGGACCCTCTAGTTAGCGATTTAATGCAATCTGTCCTTATTTGATGATAATAATGATATTTTTCTTAAACATTTATGTTCAAAAGAGAATTTGGATTTTATAAGTTATTTCTTAGATTAGTATTTTCAAAAATATTTTTTTAAATGCTTTTATTAACCCAACATGGCCGACTTTTTCAATCAGCTGTTTGATCGGTTCCTTAATAAAGACATTTTTGGCAATATAATGCTTTATTTAAGTAATAATAATACAAATAAATAATAATATTGAGATAACTTCTATTTTTTATTAAAAATTGCAGGAAATATCTTTTAAGTGAAAACAAAGAGATTCCAAATTTTTTTAAATTAATAAAATATTATTTTTTAAATAGTCAATTAAGAAATATTTTTACTTAAAATTTAGTAAAAATATTTCTTGATATAACGATAATTAGTTTTATTAAGTTTATTTATAAATAAATTGCTGGGATACATATTATCGATGGCTACTGGGGAACGTTCAACACGCTGATTGCTTGGGATCACCAATCCCGAGCTTTCGCCGCGCTAGGCATCACTCAACGGCAATGATTGTGGTGAAAATTTTACATTTTGAATTCAAATGTACCGGAAATTAAATATATATCTTGACACAAAAAAATCTGGTGTGAAAGCACAGAACACAACTTTCGATTAAAGAAGGTAAGAGAAAGTCGTGCGACCAGTCATACCAGATTTTTACAAGAATGATTCAAATCTATCTATCAAATTAAGAAATTATAAGCCTACGGGCTTGGTCTAGATGGTAGCGTGCCTACCTTCTATACCAAACGTCGCGGGTTCGAACCCCCAGGCAGTCCGATGATTTTTTTAAGCCATTTGGGTACCAAATGGCTTAAATAGAAATGCCTGAACCCCCAATAGTAGATATATATATTACAACGGTTATCGTCAAAGTCTTAAATGGCTTAAGTTGCCAAAAAGACTGTGTGTATGTGGGTGTGAGTGTGAGTGTGAATGAGAAAAAAGTATGAGTGTTTTTTATATAAAAAAAATAAAATTATAAGCCCTCGGGTTTGGTGTAGTAATTTGCACGATGCTAGTTTTGTACCTGACAACCAGAGACTTTTGCCTCTAAGCGGTTCGTTAATAAATTATTAATTAGGGAAAAATTGAGAATTCGCCATGCACTCCGGAAAGACAACATACTTAAATTAATTTCTCAGAGGTATATGTTTCGCCTCTTGAACTAGGGGTTAGCACCTTCCGAACGGAGCAAAACGGCTTGCAATTAATTTAGAAAAAATAAAAAATAGCCTAAAAAAATCATTGTGTGGGTTTATGAAACCACGATGCAAGTGAAACTTTTTTTTCGGATCGTAGGCGTTTAACTGAGAATTTTCAGAAAATTATTCAATTAAGGGTATTAAAATCGCGTTTTTAATCTTAAATTAATAATTGGAATATGGGAAATCAATAGACGCTTGTTAAAAACTGAGAACAATATTTATTTAGCAATTGAAGATATGAATCATTTTAAATTATTTTAAAAATTATATTTTATCAATTTAAAAATTGAACAATTAAATCTCACAATTATTTTTTTATAATTCATATTAAATTTTAACTTTCGTATTTTTGTCGTCACGGTTTGTGACGTCATGGCTTGTAGCGTCACGACTTGCAACGCGGCATGCTGATAGAAGAGCGAAAAAATTTGAGAGGATCAAATAAAAGTTTCACTTTGAAAAAAAAGAATTAATTTTACCCTTTCTTCTACCGTTACGTATCTAATTTAAATAAAAACGAAATGAAATATTTTATACATTTAATAAATTTTTATTATAAATGTCTCTGCATTGAAAAACGATTTAGAGATGTTTTTGATATATTCTATACACACATGAGCATACAATATTATTATAAAAGAGCGTTTGTCATTTTTTTTCTATTAAGAATTTTTTTTTTACCCTAACGTCATCATGCGAAATATATTTTTTTTATTTAAAGGGGAGGAGGGTTTAAATAGTAAATAACCTTGAAAATCAATTGCATTTCACTCCCCGGCGCTTATTATTTGCAATACCAAAAAGCAATTAAATTTTTTAGTATTTAGAAATCTAATCAAGTAAATATTTATTATTAGTTAATAAATAATCAAACATTTATTTGTTTATTAAGCGGTAATTGGTTAGGGGCTTGGATAATATTATTTTAATACGGTACCTTTTTATTTTTTTTTTTCTATTTAAAAATTATTTTGATTCCTTTTGATCAGGGTTTAATCAATATTCAAAAAAAGAGAGAGAGAAATTAATGAAAAATCAAACAAAAAAAAAAAAAAAGTAAAAAAAAAAACACCAGCCCTCTGTAAGTGCGACCCAGACAACAACACAATTTAATTTAGGTATCACAATTTCTTCAAGTTGGATATGAGACAAATGTCTGAAGAAATATAAAATCCTTAAGAGGGAGGGAGTAGATGTGGCCTTTTTTTTTGGAATGGGTGCATAAGGTCCGAAGACCTATAATGACCAATAGTCACATGCAGCCAGGAGGAAAATAAAAACAAAAGGAGAAGCATAAAAGGGTAACTCAACTGCGGGAACTGAGAAGATGCCTGTTGAGATTAGACTTGAAAGTCTGAAGATTGTAGGTTTTGGGGAAGATAGACGCAGGGAGCTTGTTCCAATCACGGGGACAAAGGAAGATTGGAATTGACTAGTTATAATAGTTGAGAGATGAACAGCATAGGGATGCTGGGACGATGTCTCTCTTGTGTTCCGTGTATTGGGTGGGATAATTGATTTTAATTCGGCAGAGCATTGACCTTGATAGGACCTATAGAAGATAGATTGATTTTTTATTTATGCTTTAGAGATCTGTGAATTCCTGAACGTCAGGTCACCGAATAAATAAGAAGTGCAGACACGAGTTACTGATCTAGATCGATCGATTCTTGGATCAACACTTCAAATGCCGGAAAGGACAAAATGCTACTTTTCAGAAGAGCCAAAAAACGGAAAAAAAAAAAATATTTTCCCTCATAACTTTTATGACTTTAGTACAATTTTAGTTTTTGAAAGACACTTTTTCACAGAATTTCATATCCTTTTTGACAAATTTGCGCAGTTTCGAAAATAGCGTGTCCTTATGTTTTATTTTAATGTCACTTGTACCTGATAATTTTTTTTTTTTTTTTTTTGAGATAGCACAATTTTAATTAGAATGTTTTATAAAGCTCAAAAAGCTGAACATTTCTGTAGATAACTCGTTTTTGCAATTTTATCCTTTACTACTTACTACCTTTGAATTTCCAAGTATCGATATATATCGATGGAATATATTCCAACAGTACTAGTACTTTACTGATACAGTTTTTCAGTTTTTTTTTTTCGATTTTATCAAAATTCGCTCCAACGATTTTGATTAAAATTCAAAAATCACCATTTTTTTAGATACTCTTTAAAATGAATATTCTCATTTTGTCATTGAAATCTTCTGAAGCACACTTTACTCTTGTACTTCATAGAGAAGATAGGAGAATTGGTTGCCATGGTAACAAAATATAAATATTTTCCCTTATAATTTTACATCTTGAATTCTAATATATCGGCGGAACCTAAATATATGTCGACACGAAAAATCTGGTGTGACAAGCACAGAACACAACTTTCGATTACCGAAGGTAAGAGTGACCGCGATCAGTCACACCATTTTTTTTTTTAAACAAAACAGTTTGCTAATTAATCCACATCCACTATGGCATCTCAAAACTTTATTTTTTTTTTTATTAAATTTAGCTATATAATCGGATTTATTTTTATTTTATAAATCTAATTTAAATTTTATGAAGAGTAGAGAGAAGAGAGTCTGATTAATCAAAAAGTAAAACTCCTAGACAAAGGAGGAGGGCAATTAAGGAACTCCTTTTTTTTTCTCTCCTCCTTCTCTCTCTTGCTGCTTAATCCTTCAAAGTCATGCCCAGTTAAAAGTACAATTATTTCATAGGATTAACGTTAATGTCGTACCACTTAGCCAAGCAAAAAAAAAAAAAGCGTTGGCAATTACAAATAGCAATTCACCAAGATAATGGTTTTTAATTTTTTTTCCCTCCCCCCCCTCCTTTCTTTTTCTTCTCTCACTTTTTTTTTTCGTGTGCTATTAAAGCCCACCACACGCACATACAATGATCTAATTTGTTCTTAAATATTCATAAAATTGCGTCGCTCTTTTCTTTTTTAAGGGCTAATTTTAGGGGTAATAAGAAAAAGGCTCAGGTGACAGCTCTAAACTATTTGCTTGATATTAAAAAGATTTTTTTTTAAGGCTACCGTAGTATTTTTAGAGACGTTTACTAACAGCTTTGTATTTTTTATTTAATCATAGAATTAGATTTTAAAATAAAAAAACAGTTTAAAAATAAGTTACTCTATTTCCTTTGAAAAATTAAAAAAAAAAATCTGGTGTGATCGTAGCACAGCACACAACTCTGTGCTTGTGACTCCGGATTTTTTCTGTCGACATATATTTAGTTTCCGCCAATATATGTAAAATTTATAAACACAGGAGAATATTTATATTTTCTTACCATGGAAACCATTTCTCCTATCTTTCCTATGAAGTACAAGAGTAAAGTATGCTTCAAACAATTTTGAGGACAAAACGAGAATATACGTTTTAAAGATTATCTAAAAAATAATTGATTTTTGAATTTTAATCAAAATCGTTAAATCGAATTTTGAGAAAAATACTGAAAAATTACATCAGTAAAGTACTAGTACTTTTTGACTGATTTTGTTTAAAAGCTTCGTGTCCCACAGGGGGTCCTAACTTCAATATAAAATTTTAACCTCGTAGCTCAATTCCTTTATGCTTTAAATTGAACATAAACAGACACACAGACAGACTCTTGCGATTTCTCACTCCCAAAAAAAAAAAGAACCGAACCTTTGAGCCCGAAACCGGCCATCGGGTTTGGGGTGCCCAGTTCAAGTTAGATAATTTATTTTTAATTTTTCCCCCCCCCCTGATTCCTCGGCCACACCCCCAAAATTTTTTCCCCAGGGGGGGAGAATGTTTTCGGAGGATTCCGATTAATCCCCCCCCCCCCTCTCACATTATTTAATCTTTTTTTATTTATTATTATTTTTTTTTTTTTTTAGAGGGACGCATTAGGGAGATATTTTTTTTCCCAACTGATAAAAATTTTTAAAACCACATTTTTTTTGAAAAATAGGGAAAATTAAATTATTAAACCAACCCCTTAATGCCTCAAGCCCTCAGGGCTTTGGGCCCACAAAAAACAAAAAATATTTTATAAAATTTATTAACTTTTTTAAAAATATTTTTTTTTTTTTTTATTTTGTTTCATCCCCCAATGTGGCCAAAAACCGACCATGGGACTGGGAAGGGGGGTGACCGGCGGGGAGAACGTCTTGGAGTTTTTTTTTTTTTTGTTTTTTTTTTTTTATTTACACTTTTTTTTATATATTTTTAAATTAAATTAAAAAAAAATTAAAAAAATTTCAAAAAAAACAAAGGCCACCTAAGGACAAGTAGGCGTGACCTTTACCTCTGATTTGACAAATTTGTTTGGCATAATGCGCAGAAAATAGTTTGGAACAGTCCTAGAATTTTTTTTTTAGAAGCCTAGAAGCACACATACTCTTGTACTTTAAGCTCAAGGTAACAAAATATAAATATTTTCCTCTAATTATAAATTTTATCCTTTGGGTTTTAATAAACTAAATATAATGGTGTTACAGGAATTTAGACTTCGTGCGGTGAGTCACACCAGATTTTTTGTTTGTTCTCGTAAAAATAGCTTAATTGAATTTTTTTTTTATTATTGGTTAATTTAAAATAGGCCCTTTCCTCTTTCCCTCTCGCTGGTTAAAAAAAAGGGTTGTATTCATAAATTTTTTATCTGCAAGTTTATTGCTTTCACAGGGGGGGGAGATGATTACATGTTGTTATATTGCTGCTGGCGTTTGTTTTAATTTGCGAAAAAAATCTACAAGTTCCATTTCAAAGGGAGGGGGGTTTCATTTAGATAGGAAATCCACCCCTGGCTATTAATAGTAAATACACGGAAATATATGACGGGTAGGAGAGAGAGAGAGAGATAACAACTCACTCCTCTAAGACGTGCTAGGCCACAAAGGATAAAAGACTGGCTGGCTGCTCCCGAGGGATGCTCACTGAGAGAGAGAGAGAGAGAGAGAGAGAGAGAGCCAGCCACTTGTAGGCAGGCCTTGCCTTGCTTGCATTGTCACAAAGCAAGTGGAAAAGTTTTTCTCTCTTTAAGATGAGATAGGATACGTAGCTACATAAAATAGAAGGAAATTCGTCGTCTTAATTAAACTGACATTGATGGAGATGAGATTTAATCAATTTCCGAAATTATATAACATTTATCTACAAAAAAGACATTTATTTCAGAGTAAGGGTCTAAATGGCCTCGAAAAGACCGCTAAAAAAAAAAAAAAAAAAAAAACGATTAATTAGATTATTTTCTAACACGTAAAAAAAACTGTGTGACTGTCGCATCAGCACACAACTTTCTCTTACCTTCGGTAATCGAAAGTTGTGGCCCTGTGCCTGTCCCACCAGATTTAGTTGTATCGACATATATTTAGTTTTCGCCATTATATTAGAATTTGAAGATGTCAAATTTCTTATAAACATGGGAAAATATTTATATTTTGTTACCATGGCTCCATTTCTTTCTATCTTTCCTATGAAGCACTAGAAGCTAAGTGTGCTTCAAACAATTGAGGGCAAAACGAGAATATACATTTGAAAGAGCATCTAAAACTAATTGATTTTTTGAATTTTAATCAAATTCGTTAGAGCGAATTTTGAGAAAATCGAAAAAAACTGAAAAAGTACATCAGTAAAGTACTAAAGTACTCTTTGGCCGATTTTGATTAAAAGCTATTTTCACGGGTCCCAAGGGATGTTTAACTTTATATATAAAATTTCAGCTCGAAGCTCAATTCCTTCATGCTTAAAATTGAACACACACACACAAACCCACACACACACCCACCCACCCACCCACACACACACACACAGACAGACCATGTCGCGAAAACCACTTTTTTGGATTCAGGGACCTCAAAACGTGAAGATCCATCAAAATCTGACATCAATTTTTTGACATGATTTCAATACTTTCCCCTTATATATATTACATAGGTAAGAGAAAGTAAAAAAATTATTTTTGTATTAATATTAACTATTAATCCGTTTGCAAATTCTAAAATTAAACTATATTTATATTAAGAACTGACCGAATATTCGGTAACGGTTTCGCCAAAAAACCAGCCAAAACTTGAGTTTGAAAAGATGGGATGAGACTCGAACGTGCAAAAAAAAAAAAGTTCAAATGATTTATACCGAAGGAAAAAAAATTCCATCTACATGGGAAGGGAAATATTTTCCGCCAAGCGAAAAAAGGGCAGAAAAAATTAAGTCTCCTAAGGAAAGAAATTTCCGCTCGGGGAAAAGGGACCGAAAAAATTTCGTTTTACTAGGAAAAAAGACAAAGGGAAAGGTAAAAAAAAAAGGTAAAATGATATGAATTTTATATAGGAAATACAGGTTTCTGGTTTCGGTTCCGGCTGATAATCTTGTTTCGGTGTTTACTCTTGTACTTCAGGAGGGGTTGCCACCAGGGCTGAAACTATGAGATTTTTAAGGGGGGGGGCAAATTTAATTTACCACCCCTCCTTAAAATTTTCTATACAAAAATCTATATTATTTTTACCTTTTTTTTTTAGTAAATATTTTTTAATTGCCGCCCCCTGATATCTGCCGCCCGGGGCACATGCACCCACTGCCCCCCCCTAGATCCGGCCCTAGTTGCCACCATTCGTACCTTAGCGCCATCTATGAAATGCAATTTGCTATGGGGAAACTAAACACATTTCGACACATAAAAAAAATCCGATGTGATAGCACAATACTCAACTTTCGATTACCGAAGAGAAAGTTGTGTGTTG
>JAKCPI010027181.1:0-18326 GCA_023213315.1 Euborellia annulipes
ACTACGCCACTGATCGAAGGGCCATGAATTAAATATGGAGGGATTAAAAGGAATTATTTTAGCCTTAATATTTCTTCTGAACGTCAAGAAAAGTGAAAAGTTTAAAAACATTCACGATCGCTAACTTTTTTTTCCCGCCTCTTTATTATTATTTTTTTTTTTGTTCATCTAAATATCTCGCGGCACCCCTTAGCCATTCTCGCGGGACCCTTGGGTGCCGGGACACACCGGTTGGGAACCACTGATCTAAAGTATTATCAAAAAAAGCAAAAGCAACCTGCTCTTGGTTTAAATACCACAAATGATTTAGAAGTTTAGACAATGCTACCCTTGATATGTCTCCATCAAGTTTTACTAAACTTCAGGGCCGTTGAGGCAGGTCTTAGGGTCATTCGATCACGCTCATCCTTTCCCTATCTCACTTTTACATATTTTGGCAACTTTCTAGAGGTTCCCGCCAAAGATATTCGGACATCAATTTCTTGCGACCACCCTAATGCTTATATGGTCCTCACTTTACCAAACTGCGAGTTCAAATCCATCTCGTGCACTATTTTTTTATTCTTATTAAATTATTACCAATTTCCTTTTATTTTTAATGCTAACTTATAATTTACCAGGGAGGTAATTTACTAAGGAAAAAAATAAATAAAAAAATCAAACAAAATAAATACAAAAATCTTTTATTCAAATGTTTCTTAAAAAGTGAAAATAACTTAATTATTAACTACTCTAATTCACTTATTTCTGTATTTTTCTTATTTATTTATTGCCGTTCCACACGCTGGTTCTTCAAGGCCACCTACCAGACTTTCCTCCGTTCTTGGTGGCTTTTGTTGTCAGGCCTCCAGTGAAGGCGCTACTGGGGGCAAATGCCCCCCCCCCTGAGAATAGCCTAGCGCCGTCACTTTAATTTATCATCATCAATCGATTCCTTCTAAACCCAAGAGCAAGTATACTACTAACCTTGAATATGAAAATGTTTTTTAAATTTTTTTCATATCTATGATAATAACTTATTATAACACGGTATATACAAGTAAATAAATGAAAATGCAATCTAAACAAACTTAGTAATAATTAAATAGGTAAGAATATCGGAGCTTCTGAGTCTCTAATTTTTTATTTCTGAGTTCAAATGCACAACCAAAAAAATTTCCAAAAAATTATAACCAGGGCCTATTTTTTTTTTGAAAGAAGGAAACCGAGTGCAAGTTATTTTAGAAGATCATCAAAACGATTATTAGACTTTTCTATAAATACAACTTTTAGGAGGGTGATAGGAAAGCAATAAAAATACTTAGGTCGGAGTTTTTAAGATTTTATTCTGACTCTGCAACTCTGGATGTTTAATTTTATGTTAAGAAATTTCAAAAAAAAGAAGTTATTTCTCAGGGATATATTTATTAAAGCATTTATTATTTTTTTATACACATAAATACACTATTAATAGATAAACGAACGGAGGGCAAAAGTACGCAGGGAAATCTTAATCATCCCTTCTTTGTCTTCGCCAGAAATGTCGGGCTCCCACTCAACCAAATTCGGGGACCGCTATAACTTAGTCTAATGTTTCATCTAGAAAATTGTATAAATTGGGTTCTGTAACTTTTTTATTTTAGCAGATATTCATAGGGCGTACTTTGACCTTCCGATTCTATACATTTTTATAAAATAGAATAGAAATTTAATAATATTTAGAATATTAAAAAAAGTTAGAATACAGGGTGTCTATAAAAGAACTCCGGGGTTTTGAGGCAAAATATTTTAATAAAGTAAAAAACGTACATACAAGCTTTATACATGATTGGAAAGGTTACATTTTCAAGTTTTTTTTAAACAATTTAATAAAGTTCAATGTGAGCCCAGCAATGGCACAGCACACATTGTAACGGTATTCTACCTCTTCCCATGTGCTAGACAGCATGCAAGGGCGGATCCAGAGGTGTTTCTCGGGGGGGGGGGGGGGGGGTGATCTGGTGTGACTCGTCGCACAGCACACTATTTTTTCTTAATTTCGGTAATTTAAAGGTGCATTCTGTACTTGTTTGCCAGAATATAAATACAAATCAAATTTTTAAAATTTTACATTAAAAATAAATTTTTTTTCAAAAAAAGTATTTTTTTAATCTCGGGGGGGGGGGGGGTAATTACCCCCTTTACTTCCCCACCCCTTGTATCCGCACTTGTCAGCATGTCTGGGGTGACGGACGTCACGTAATTGACTATTCGTTCCCTGAGATGGCGATCATTACGAATTACGCTTTGCAGCGCTGCCAACTGTTGATAAAAACATTCCCAATTGGTATGAGTAAAACTTTTTGAGTTACTTGTTTCAGAGAAATAAACTAAATTTTGCTATCTTTTATAGTTTAAAAATTATGCATTTTTAAAACCCCGGAGTTCTTTTATAGATACCCTGTATAAAAAAAAGAAATAATTTCCTAAAATCAGGAAAAAATTTCAACCTATCATAAATAGAATTGATACCTAAGCTTTGTTAATAGATGGAGGGAATATTATTTAAAAAATAATTCTGTAAGAGAAAACAAATCAGAACAATTCTGATATAAATAAAAAAATTAAAAACAATTTTGGTTATTACTAAAAGTGAATTTTTAAGAGTGTTGGATTAGAGATTCTTTTAAGTATAGCTAATTGATGGGTTTTAGAAAACAACTAATATTTAAAATTCTTTTTCCATTTAAGTGACGATAATTATTATTAATTTAATTATTACAGTAATCATTTATCATGATAATTACTAGAATAATTTAAAAACACTTTTACCAAATCACATGGTAAGTGTCCTTAACAGCTAAGAATAGAATATTTTATTTTTATTGATTGATTTAAATCCCAATGATCAATATCACTAATTAAATTATAATAGGGCCTAGTTAAAAAAAAAAGATTTTCAAAAAATAAAAATTTGAAATTCAAAAATTAATCACATTATTTGTCTATTTGAAAGCCTCGCGTTAAATATTGTAAAAAAAAATCTGACTTTTTAATAACATTAATATACTAATTTAGCGGTCCCCAATTCTCGCTTATCACTTGAGATACTTGTTTAACAGCATGTTGTTCAAATAAAGTTTGGAAACCGCTGTAAAAAATGATTTAATAAAAAATAAAAAATAAAAAATTAACAAATGA
Organism: Euborellia annulipes; assembly: GCA_023213315.1. Classification (NCBI taxonomy): domain Eukaryota; kingdom Metazoa; phylum Arthropoda; class Insecta; order Dermaptera; family Anisolabididae; genus Euborellia; species Euborellia annulipes. The sequence goes on from JAKCPI010027181.1 coordinate 3,160, forward strand.
AAAAAAAATATATAATTATTTTATCATACTTTGATAATATTTAAAAACAGCCAGGGGTCGACTCATTAAAAAAAAATACCACGATCAAAAATGATTAGACATGTCGATCATTTGAGGGGGATGAGGGTGCAATAGTTGAGGCGGTGGCGGTGGTGGCGGAGCCATTGTATAATCGTTATCAGAGCAATTGTATTTCATTTTTTTTGTATTATCTTGTAATGTGCCTTTTAAATTATGTTTTGTCAATAGTAACATAGCCGCATTTCTTTTAGCTTCCTTTTTCGATGATCCATTACCTAAAAATAAATAAAAAAATATCAACTAGGTAGAGTTTTGTTTGAAAAATAAATAAATGATGAAGAAATAAATTTTTTTTTTTTTTAAATACACTCTATAACAAAAAAATCTGGTGTGACTGTCGCACAGCACACAACTTCCTTACCTTCGGTAATCGAAAGTTGTGTTCTATGCTCGTGACACCAGATTTTTCGTGTCGACATATATTTAGTTTCCGACGATATATTAGAATTCAAGATGTAAAATTTATTAGTGTGGGAAAATATTTATATTTTAATACCATACTCCTATCAACCATTTCTATAATTTAAATAATGGAACATTGGATCCCATCATAATATGTGGAAGATTGAGAATTTGGAAATCAAATCGAGTGCTAATGCTTTGTGGTGTCTACAGGGCCGCAGACAGACTTGACGGGCCCCGGGGCTACATAATAACACAGGCCCCCCCCCCCCCAATAGCTTACAATATTTATTTAGATAAAAAAGTTATTTAAAAATTTTTCAAAATTTCCTAAACATTACTATAAGTTATTGAGGCCAGACCTTGACAGAGGACCTCCGGGGGGTCTGGGGGTATGGAAAAATTTTTTGAAAATTAGACACTGAAATCTGCGTTTTTAGCTATCCTGAGACGGGAAAAATATCAAACTTGCTTTGAGCTTAAAGGGTCCGGGCCCCTCTGAAAAAAATTTCAAGAAAATGATTTTTTTTATTGAAATTTTAAGAATTGAGTTATTTTACGATTTGAGCTTAAAGGTCCCGGGCCCCTCAGGAAAAAAATTTCAAAAAAAATGATTTTTTTTTATTGAAATTTTAAGATTTGAGCTTAAAAGGGCCCGGGCCCCTCAGGAAAAAAATTTCAAGAAAATGATTTTTTTTTAATAATCATTGAAATTATTTTTTATTAGAATTTTCAAGGTTGGAACGCAAAGGGCCCGGGCCCCCTCAGAGGACCCGGGCCCCGGGGATATAGCCCCCCCCCTGCTCCCCCTGTCTGCGGCCCTGGGTGTCTATGAAGGATAAAATAAACAAGAATTACTAAGGGAGGATCTACCTAAATTACAATATATTAAAAATATAAAAGGCGTTTTATAACAAAGAGATAAGAGAACCTTATTATATAATATTTACAAGAAAATAAAGATTAGGAAAGATGTCTTTAGCTACCACGTCAAGTGAAGCAAAGGAATGTTTTTTGAAGACATGGTTAAACGGACACGGAAATATCTTCCGGACAAAAAAATTCATCATACTGTATATTAAGAGAAAAGAAAGAATGATTTCTGATTAATAAAAAAATATTTGAAAATCAATGGATACAGGAAAGAAAGCAAGTCATAAAAGTAATAAATTTAATTTTTACCTTGTTCTTTTATTCCAAGAGAGGGGATTGAACATATTAAAGAGAAAAAGTATTGAGGTAAAGTGCCACCATCTCCATTGTTCATTGATGAATGAAATGAATCAACTGTTGTATAAATAGGCATTGGAATCTTCGCCTTGGAGCATAATTCATTTAGAATACAAATCGGATTTTTCGTGATCGTTATTTCCGCCTATAAAAAAACAATAATTTCTGTAATTTTTGGAAAATAATAAATACAAAATTTTTACAGACAGATTTATAAACACAGGACTTTTTTTATCTATTGTAAGTATTTCGGGTTGCAAAACGCCACCCATCATCAATGCAGAAACTATATAAAGATAATACAAAAAAATTTTTCAATAAAAAATACAAATAAAATACAAAATATAAAGTAAAAATATACAAGAAACATTGAGGTAAATGTGACATTTGTCTAAAAATTCCCGTTTTTTCGGTCTTTTTCAGTTGTTAATATTTTAACATTGTTGAAGTTCCACATGTGGCCTAAATTGTGGGCATGCTGTGAGAGCGCCGTCACACCCTTCCCTTTGGCAATAGAATTTTTATGTTCGTTAATTAGGAGAGATGGGTCTTTTTGTTTGCACTAAATAATATTTATTACAATCTATGCACAATACACACTATTTTTGTGATCCATTATAGGTGTTCGTTTCTTATTGTTATATAGTCCTATCATGTCCTACCGAAAAAAACGCGCATTTTTAGAGAAATGTCACATTTACCTCAACATCGAAAGAGCTGTAAACCACCAAAAGATCTTAGAAGGGCTAAATTTATATTTTGTCTCATTTTTCAAATGAAACTAATCACAGGATGCGTCATCAAAATTCGGTCCTTAATGACACATTAGTCGAATTTCGACCACCACCTCTGTTGGAGGCACAATATGGAGGAAAATTAAATTTGAAATTTGTCTGGATTTTGGTGACTCACCCTATATAAATGTATATTATTAAATAAAGGCAAATATATTTACCTTTCGTTTAAGAGAAGCATAGTTTGGTTGGGTGATTTTCTCCAGAAATCCTTGAATCACTAACTTGGCAGCAAGTTTCTTGGCTTCTTTAAAGGTTTTGCCCTCAGCTACAAAAAAAATTTTGTTATTTTTTATTTTTTAATTGATTGATAAAAAAAACATCCGATGAGGGGAGGGAGAATTTTTTTAAATGAATGAATGCATAAAGTTTAAAAACCTATGATGAACCAGGGGGGAAAAAATAAATAAGAGGGGGTTGAAATTTTATATTTAAGTTAGCCACTCCCCTGGCATGTGTCACTAAGCTTTTGGACAAATCGGCCAAAAAGTACTAGTACTTTACTGATGTACTTTTTCAGTTTTTTTCTATTTTTTCAAAATCCGCTCCAACGATTTTGATTAAAATTCAAAAATCAATTATTTTTTAGTTGCTCTTTAAAATGTATACCCGTAGTATTCTCATTTTACTCTTGACATCTTTTGAAGCACACTTTCTTTACTCTTGTGCTTCATAGGAAATATAGGAGGAGAAAAATATGGTTGCCATGGAAGCAAAATATAAATAATTTCCCACGTTTATAGATTTTACATCTTGAAATCTGATATATCGTCGGAAACTAAAGATATCTCAACACAAAAAAAAACTGGTGGGACAAGCACAGAACACAACTTTCGATTACCGAAGGTAAGAGAAAGTTGTGTACTGTGCGACCAGTCAGACCAATTTTTATTGTTGGCTGCCTCCTCATTATATCATTAATCTATAAATATTATATATAGACGCTGGAACTAAAAAGGAAGCAAAAATAAAATTAAAATTTGCTTTCAGGATTTTATATAATAAAAGTTGTTAAAAATTTTTGGTATTTTTCATTCTTAGCTTCCTCTGCCACCACAAATTTCAAATGGGTAAAGAAATGTTCCAAAGTCTATATGTTGGTAATGTTAATATAAAAAATAAAATATTATACTGTAAAATAAAACTAATTATACTTATAAACCTTGAGCCTCCAGATCTAATTCAGATACTCGACATACTGTAATAAATGCTTTTGTATTTTCAGGTCCAACTGATTGAGAATAGGTATATTTAGGAAATTGGAATCTCTCCTTCATACAAAGCTCCTGAAGTCTTCCAACATGATTGACAGGTTCACCCTGGCAAAAAATTAGTCTAAAATCAGGAATGTTTGTTCAATGAAGTTGAGAAGGTGTTAGGCAATTCTATTAAATAGAAATGGAACGAATCGTTAAAAATGTCTCGAGTCTCTTTTTTATGGAAAGATAATTTCGTACTAATGTCCGTTAAAAATTGGACAAATAGAAGAGAAAAAGTTGGCCTTTTAGAATTCGAGACTTATATTTACCTTGAAATGGCGGATTCGTCTCATCTCTATTATAAAGTTTTTTTCTGAAAGGATTCAGTTGCAATGTTTTGTGTTAAATATATTTATTTTTCTTAATATTTTTTTATGGTCTTCTAGTTGCAAGGTGTATTTCTTTTTCCCAATTTGCCTACTTTATTCTCGAAACCAATTTTTAAGTTAATTTATTTATTTGGAGAAATATTGACAGTTTGACAATTAAAAGATCTGTAAATTTGATTAACAGTTATTACAAAAGTTTCTTTAAATTCTTTAGATAAATAAAGTAAAATATTGTGATAATAAAGATCGAAATTATAAAATATCTAATTTTCATCCTGACATTATATATATACTTCACTAGTGAGGTTTAGGCCTTTTCAGTACACAAATAAAAAATACAATTTTTAAAAAAATCATATTTATTTTAAAAGGTTAACAAACCAAAGTAGGTTTCGACAGCTTCCAGCTTGTCTTCCTCAGTGTCGGGTTTGTACCTTTTTATAGGTGATTTTTACAGAAATCCTCTCCAGGAACAAACCTTCTTTTCCATATAATGCCCAACACTTTCTTATCAACATACATCAGTTAAAAAATGCGATTAATTCGAACTGAATTAAGTTAAAAAATGCGATTAATTCGAACTGAATTAATCGCATTTTTTAACTGATGTATGTTGATAAGAAAGTGTTGGGCATTATATGGAAAAGAAGGTTTGTTCCTGGAGAGGATTTCTGTAAAAATCACCTATAAAAATGTACAAACCCGACACTGAGGAAGACAAGCTGGAAGCTGTCGAAACCTACTTTGGGTTTGTTCACCTTTTAAAATAAATATGATTTTTTTAAAAATTGTATTTTTTATTTGTTTACTGAAAAGGCCTAAACCTCACTATTGAATAATATCTGCAGTACTCGGTGAGTCTACGTTGTGAATTATATATATATGTGGGAATGAATTTGTATGCTGTAGTGTGTGAGCATATTAACTTATGTATACAAATAATATTAGACAAAATTATGTAAATCTAATGAGGTCTAATGGCGATTTCAAATTCTACCCCTTTGTAAATACATATTATCTTTCTTATTGTTACGAATGTAAGATATTTGCTCAAATGATTGAACAAACTGTCAAAAGACTTACTTATAGTAGGATAATTGAAATTTAATTACCTGAAACGAGGGGTTGGGATTTGTAGGATTCAAAAGTTGGGGATGATCACGAGTAATTAAATTTAAAATTTCTGCAGCTGCACATCTTTTTGCTTCTTTAATGGATGACCCAATTCCTTGAATAGATCAAAAATATATTAGTCTTATTTCAAAATAGTAAAAGCAGAGAAATATTACCTTGTGTTTTATAATTCCAAGTGATCATATTGCAACAAACGGAAAACGATCTCTGATGGGGGGGGACCGGTACATTCCATTGGAATAAATGAAGGATGCGCAATGCCATTTTTGGTGCAAATTTCTAATAATTTGCTTATTGGATTTTGTTCCATTTTGATCTTTGTTTTAAAATATTTTGTTAATCAGGAATAGAACAAATAATTCGTTAATTAATAAATATTATTTTCAATTCACACAAGAGAAGGAAATCTAATAAATAATCTCAAGTTAGCTACATATTCCCTGCTACATAGCATCAACTAAAATTTAATCATAACCTAAAATTAAAACAATTATATTATAAATATTTGATTGTTTACAAATAATTAAAGTTAAAAATTAAATTAAAAAAAAAATTTGAATAAAAAATTGATTTTTTTACTTCCAAAAGTAATAATTGCTCTGAACTTAGAAATAATTAACAAAACACCAAATTTAAATTATTATTATTATTTCCTGGTGCTGTTGTGTAACAGAATGATCAGATTCTTTCCTAATAATTCAAAGATTATAGAGTTAATGGTCCAAAAATTGATAAATTTGTTGTGAATGAATAAAACATAACTTTCTTCTACTTAGATTCCCGGGATTTTTAAAAAATTATTCAATAATAAAAATTATGGCTTAAGTGAATTTAGATATCTACAAAAATTACTTGATAGGAAAACAAGTTTATTCTCAAAATATCAAAAAATAACTATTCGCATTTAGGTTTTCGCGATTGGGTGCATGTGAAAATTTTTTTTGGATCTCAAGTTGATAAATATCAGCAACCAACGCAACATGACCAGACAAATTTTGTCTTTATATATATATATATATATATCGATACTTGGAAATTAAAAGGTCGTAAAGGACAAAATAGCAAAAATGAGTTATTTATACAGAAATGCTGAGCTTTTTGAGCTTTACAAAACAGTCTAATTAAAATTGAGCAATCTAAAAAAAAAGTGTTTTTTTACGCCATTAAATTTTTATAGATATTTGTGAAATATATATATAAAGTATATGTTCTGGGAGGTTTCATATATATATATATGCTTAAAAAAAAATAAAAAACTACAACATAAAATATATCAAGCAAAAATTTTTCAGTTTCAACACAGAAACGTTCACGGGCTTCTGCGAACTCCAAACAAAGACGAAGGCAGTTGTGGATCTAGACACAGATATATCTTGCATTAATGCTACTCACTGTAGAAATAATTCCCCCAAAAGTTGAGCGACAATTTAAAAAAAAAAGGCATGTTCAAAGGTGCCCCCGAGTTCAAAGGAAAAAGGTTTAAAAAAATAAATTTTGAAATTAAGGGTTGTGATGTGATAAAATAAATAAAACGATTTTTTAATGACTTGTTTATTATATCTCTTAAAATAATAAACCAAAATGACCAGATCTCTTGAAGGAGAGCTATCATTCACATTTGAGAAAAAATATTCAAGCTATAAAAGATCAACAATTTTAAGCATTACAGTGAATTTTTCAAAATTGGTGTGTATATACATGTAGGGAAATTGCATTTGAGTGGAGTAAAAGCAAGCGATGAAAAGGCATAATTCTTTTATGGGTATGTCCCGAGAAAGCAGTTTTGAAATCTGGTCACTTTATAATATATCTGGCACATTTACGTAATTAAATGTTATTCACACTAATCCTTTTTTTCATATATTATACAATATATGAAAAAATTAATTCGAACAATCATAAAAAATAATATTGTTTTGTAGAATTTTTCACTGAGTCTTTATATCTCTCATGATTGTATTGTCTATTGCAGCACAGATCCTTTCTTTTTTTGTCGATTCGTTTGACTAGTTGTGGATTCTTGAAATCTAAACCGAGCTGTTGCAAGATGCTAGTAGAGATTAGATATTTAACAGTCATTAAACTAGTCTTCTTTCATTTTTTTTAACAAATCATAACTATAATAAGACCTTAAAAAGCTAAGAGGTAATTCAGTTATTACCTTTATTTTCTAAGTTTTTTTTTTTAACAAAACTAAAGAATCAAAATTTAAAAGAGTAATAGAAATTAAATTCATTAAAAAACTACTAATTTATTTATATAAAAAATTTTGTCAGGCATGTATCGGTTTTTTAGAGAGTATCAAAAAAATTATAAAATAGGCAGACCGAAACTTTATTAATAGTATTAATAAAGTAAATTTAAAATAAATTAGTTGTTTACTTATTGAATTTAAACAAGTAAAATATTTTCAGCAGATTCGATATTCATAAGATTTTAAATAAAGATCAATATGTAATCTTTATTAGATAATCATTAAAAAATCAGGTTATTATATAAATTGTGAAGAAAAAATAAATTTGTGAAGCGAAATCTGAAAACAAAAAAAAATGATATTAGGAAAACTTGTTATTGGTGGCAAATAGTAAGCAGGTAATATATTACTTTTTATTATAATTACAAGATGTGGAATTTATAGCTGAATGAAGAAAAAGAATAGCAGCTATTCTTTATTTCGTTTTATTCAGGCCCACTATGTTGACGTTTTTAGTCAAGATCATCTTCAGAGCTTATGGTATCAGTAGAAGTAGATAAGGAAATTTTCAATCATATATGACACGAACATAAAATAGAAATAAATTAAATATAAATTATAAAATACATATGTTGAAACGATTGAAATATAATTAGAAAGCGATCATTTGAGTATAGGATATGAATGAAGAGCCAGGCAAACCCAGATGAATATATATATATATATGGTGTATATATATATTCTGGCAGCCCACAAGCTCTGAAGATAGTCTTGACCAAGAGCGAAACGTCGCGGGAATAAAACGAAATAATAAACAGCTACTATTCTTTTTCTTTATTCATTAAACAATAATTGAATGAGATTATGCGATTTTGTGTCCCCTCTCACTCATCCCTCCCTGCAAATGCGGTTATTCAGAAAATAAAAAGTAGTTGCCATGGCTTTTGAGAATACTCTCGTATATATATTTAAAACAAATACAAACATTTTAAAGTGAAATCAATAAAATTTCGAAGTTCAAAAAATTACCTAGCTAAGGTCTAAATCCTTTAATTAAAAAGTAAAAAAAACTATTATTTTTGGTAAATTTGTTATTATAAATGCAAAAATATTGAGAACCATAAATGAGAACAATAAAAATATTAAGTATTAATAATAAAATTTTAATTTTTCTTGCCTGCTATTTTAAAGATGACCTTATTTTGACTGAGAGTGGGAGTGCAGATGACGAGTTTTAATCGAGACCCACATCGTCATTTGAAGGTTGGGAGGATGGAGGTGGAGGAGCATTCGATCCAGGGAATCCTCCCATGCCACCTGGAAATCCGCCCATACCGCCCATGCCACCCATTCCTCCCATTCCAGGCATGCGGCCTCCAAATTTACTAGCTAATTTATTAATTAAAGAAGCAATTTTTGGATTGCTTTGATATTTAATAAAGTTGCCAGGGTTGGTCGAAATGTCTTGGAAGGCAGCTGCCACTTCAGGATCCTGAAAAAAAAAATCAAATTTTGTTATTTAAAATCATTTTTTTTTTTTTTTAAACCTCACACTTTTTTCTCATTCACACTCACATTCACACACACATACACACAGTCTTTTCGGCAACTTAGGCCATTTACGATACTCGTATTTTATAATATATATTTATTTGGGGTCCAGGCATTCTTATTTAAGCCATTTGGTATCCAAGTGGCTTAAATAAAATCATCGGACTGCCTGGGGTCCGAACCCGCGACGTTTGGTATACGAGGTTAGCACGCTAACCTCTACGCCATGCCCCGAGGGCTATTTAAAATCATAGAGACTATTTTATGGGCATCTTGGTTCGCCCAGTATACTTGATCAATATATATGGCAGCTAGTGGAAATAATTAGCAAAGTAGTCTCATTAAAGTTTAATGTAGAGAGGCTTAATATTTAGACTATGAATATGTAAAGAAAAACAGAGTTCTAAAAAAAGCAATGAAGTTATGGGGTTCCAAAATTTAATAGAGAAATTAATTAAATTTATTTAGTTTTAATAATTTTTGAAATTATTTTCCAAATCTGGGGAATTGCAAGCTGTTCAAAGGTAGGAAGGGAAATTATGAGGAGCAAAAGTCCAATTATTTATTTTTGTTAAATTAAATTTTATTTCTTATTATACAAGATAGTCAAACCGGATTTCTTATACAGAATACCATAGTCGAAACTTTTAAAACCTTGTCAAATTTTTAATTTTGATTGCATTGAAAATAAACAAAATATGTAGAGAAACTCAGGAAATTATTTTATTGCCAAACGGGAAAAATCGAAATGTGGAAAATAATCTCATTTAAATAACGATCCTCGGTTGCAATGCATCAACATAACTCTCTGCTCTACATCGTCTGGATTCGCTGTCATTTCAATTCTGATGGGTTCCTTTAATTCTTGGATGAATTTTGATTTGTCAACATACACTTTAGATTTTCAAATAGTCTGAAAGGAAAAAAAGATACATGGGGTGTAGGTTTGGGGAGCGTGGAGGCGACCGCCTGGAATACTTCTTTGAAACCGATAATCAGTATTTAAAAAATTCCCTGAGTTTCTCTACACATTGTTTACTTTCAACTCTGTACGACCAAAATTTAAAATTTAAATTTCGTCCGTTTCTGTTTGACCACTCTGTAAACTCTCTAATGAGGAGATAAAAATAAATTTTTTTTTATACTTGAAAAGCCGTCATAATTTCAGGGTCGTTGAGAAATTTGTAGAAATCGGCCATTCCTGGTCCGCCACCTGCTGCTCCACCTGTGGCTTCTGGGCCATCTGTGGCTGCAGCGGCTGCTTTGGCATGCTCTTCGCGTGCTTTTCTCGCTCTTTCTAACTTCTCCTGGGCCTCACGTTCTGCTCTTTTTCGCTCCTTCTTGCGCTGGTGCTCTTCCAATTTTCGGGCCTGTAAGATAAAACAAATAGAATAGTATCAGTCAAACAAATATTTTCAAGTATATTATTAAATTTTCTTCCCTAAAGTACAAGATGGTTTCAAAGTGCTTTGAAAACAGCACGAAAGAAAATATTTTATCAATAATAAATTTTGAGGAGACCCTGCTTCAAGAGTTGCATTGTTATTGTCATATATATACATATAATTATAAATTTATGTACTTGTTAAAATCAAAATTATTACATATAAAAAATTATCTGCGTTTGCCTTTTACTCCTTCAATTAACTTAGAATTGTTGTTATTAAAAAAATTTAAATACGCAACATAAAAGAAAAGTCATTAATGTTGAATGAGAATTTTACTTTTTAAAAATAATCTTTTTACTTTGTTTTTAACGTGGTTTTTAACTTGGGGAAAAAAAAAAACAAATTCCTGGCTAATGGAAAAATATGAGAAAAAGTAACTAGTAAAAAAATAAAATTAATATAAACAAAAATCTTTTTTATAAAATGAATATGTAATATGTTGCTTAATTAAATGAAAGTAATTTATAAAATTTATATTGATGATAAATAAAAACTAGAGCTAGAAGAAGAGAAATTAAAATAGAACTTAGTCGACGGTCATGACGAAAAGTTAAAACGGTGACATCAATGGATGATCTCAGATTTTGGGTGAAATCAGACATCTCAGATGTGCTTCGTAAATTTCAAGAAATTTAAATTAGATGAAAGAGTTCATTGAGGTAATAATGTCATTCATATTCAGTTTTCATAGCAAACAGAAAGAATATTTTTATTTAAAATTAATATAATTAAGGAAAAATTCCCCGTTCTGAGTTTTTCGAATTATATTTTGGCTATCAATTAATATGAATAGAAAATCGGCATACCAACACAAATGATCCATACAATTTTCTAAAATATACAGAGACAGCGGCGGGGGGGGGGGGCTTCGCCCCCTGGACTCCCTCAACTGGCTCAGGCCCGCCTTAGGCGGACCCTCGCCTTTTCTTAATTTTTAGTTGTGGAGCTAGCTGTACATTGCGAATCAGGGAATAGGAAATTGATCAACTTTCTCATTAAAATTGTTCAGTCTTTTTAAATAAAAATTTAAAGATATTTTTATTTTATAATTATCTAATCAACATGGGCGTAACTAGAGAATTTGGCTGGGGGGCGGCCGTGGAACCAGCTAACCTGGGGGGGGGGGCCTGGAAAGCCATATATTTTGTCTATTTTTCTTGGAGTAGGGAGCTTTCTGGGAGGGGGGCCCCCCGGCACCCCCTAGTTACGCCCATGCTAATCAATTTTAATTTGATAAAAATTTTATTGTAAAAGTTATAAAGTAATATGAATAATTATAGAAAATTGAATAATGCATTTATTTGTATAACAATGGGATTGTAAGTTTAATTGTAAGTATTGCATAATTGGTTATTAAAACGGAAATGGATCGAATCGAATGGAATTGAGAGGCGGCGAGGGAAGGGGCGCCATATATGGGGCGCGGAGATAAATTTAGCGCTGTTTCGGGACGAGGAGAGGCGCGAGTGAAACGCTTGTCTCCGAGAGCTAACCAAAGTGACCAGAAGACAACATTTAGAAGGCAGAAGCCGGCCAAAAAACAACAGCCAAACTCATCCATGACCTTCTCAATAAGTAGGGGGAGTCATCAACAAAAGAACAATTAAACCCAGGAACGGATTTCGGAAGAAAAGTCAATTGAGCAATTAAAGTAAAGTTGGATGTAAAATTTTTTAAAGATAATTACTACTATTTTTTTTTTTAAATAATATACAATGGATTTTTGTTTAGAAAGACCGAACAAAATTTTTTCTTGTGTCTAATTCCTATTATATATATAATATATATATATATTTTTAAGGTCTTTTTTCGCCCGAGAGCCGTGGCTCAGTGACAAGACATTAGCTTCTCGCACCGGAGTCCCGGGCTCGCTTCCCGTCCCAAGCGAGAAAAAATTTATTTGAGTACAAATCATTTGAAATAAATAGGGATGGGGTCTAAATGGCATTAGATGCCGAAAAAGACCTTAAAAAAAAAGGTCTTTTTCGGTTGAGAGCCAATTCATTTGAAATAAACTTTTCTCGTTTGGGGTGGGAAGCGAACCCGGGACCCCAGCCACAAAAAGCTCTTCTCTCTGAGTCATACACAGGCTATAATATTTTTATTTTTGTAATTTTTTGGTTTTTTTTAATTTTTCAAAAATATGTACAGTGAAGGCCAATATTAAGTCCCACCCATGCGTTTTCTACTTATGATTATTTCATTGTTTTTTAAAGAAATATTATATATTTTTTAATGGAAACTCTCATGGTTCAAACCTAGAAAATTTCCATTAAAGATTTTTAGTTTTCTTTTATAAAAAACAATGAAATAATCACAAGTAGAAAACGCATGGAGTGGAACTTAAAATTGACCCTCACTGTACTAATTTTCTGGACAGCAAAGTATATTCAAATGTATTTTAAATAAAAAAAAAAATAAAGTACTTTCTAGTTTAGAGGAAAGATAAAAAGAAATGGAAAATTTTAAAATTATGAATGAAAAATGAGGTAAAATATTGTCGATAAAAGCAAACACTAAGACAAGAAAAAGAAAAAGGGCAAGATGAAAGAAACCCCCAAGTGATGCGGTTTTGGACAGATCAGGTCAGTCATGTGGCTTTGGAAATAGAGCATCGATCAAGCATAAATATACGATGCCATTTGAAGAAAGTGCTGATTAATCCGTCAGCAACTTCTCTTTTTTATAAAGGCGATTTATAAAAGAAACATGTTAGGAATTCGATTTTCTTTCTTATCCGTTCGACCCGAGGCATATATTGATTTATAATATCCAATTCACAATTTAAAAACTACTATTTTGTTGACGAAGTTACCAACAGTCCACACATTCATATTCAAAAAAAGATTGAATTTAATATTTAACTCTAATTCTTAAAAAATATTTGTTTACTACTCAAGAATATTGAAGCTCACTTTATGTTAGTAAAAAAAAGAGAAAGAAATCAACAAAGCATATAAAAAAAGCTAATTTTAAAAGTTCTTTTATCTACTTGATGAACATTTTTGAATCTAAAACAGAATAGTCCTTAATTAACCGAAGGTCTCGGAACCGCCTCCCTGAACCCTGAATGTTGACTCCGGATCCCTTAAAACGTTGAAATTGTATTATAATCAGGAGCGTATATAGAAATTTTTTCGGGGGGGGGGGGCCCGAACTCGAAATTTTTGCGGAAAATTTTTTTTTTAAGAAACTATATTTTTTTTTCACACGAAATATTTTGCGGACTATTTTTTCTATTGGTGAACCAAAAGTTAAATCCATCCCAGGAAAAAATTTGTTGCGCTGATGTCTGTATATCACTATATATGTATGTGTTTGGGAAATTCGGGGGCCCGGCCCCTCGGCCCCCCCCCATAAATACGCCCCTGATTATAATTATGCAAAAATACCCTATAAATAAAAATATTCAATAGGAAAGAGATTTGGGTTTATTAACAAGAAGTTAGCTTCAATACCGTTAATGGCAGATAAATAAACAAAAATTTTTTAAGAATTTTTCTACTATATTTTATTTAATATTCAAGTAATAAACAACCAAAATAGCTAATTACAGTTTATTTAGCTAATAAATACAATGGATCAAGAACAAACTCGAAAAAGTAAGTTAAAATACCTTTTCTAAAGATCAGCTTCATATTTCATCTATATTTTCATTATTTTTAGAGATATTTGGTCCAAATTAGCTTTCCGCGCTCTTATTTAGTCTAATAAAGAGAATGGATAAAGAAAGAAACCCTAAAAAGTTTATTAACATAGTAAAAAATCATTAGCCGTATTCTAGACATTAGCCAAACAAATAGAATCCCTATATAATTTTTCTCATTGTGAATTTTTTTTTTTAATTATTATAAGGAAAATAATAATAATAATAATTAATAATCTATGTATATATTAATGGCATGACCCCCTCTCCTCATGAAGAGTGGTTGCCCCCCACCCCTCAACAAGATGTTTGGCTACACCCATGACAGATGATTTAATTAATGAGAAATATATTTTATTGGTTACCTCTGATTGCCGCTAACAGCAAAACAGTTCGTACTAATGGTTCCCTATTCACAGGCGAATTTGAAGTTTCATAAAGGAGTTCAAGAGGGCGATCTCTAAGTTTACTTAAACACTCATTATTCGTGATTTTTTAGTTGATTGTGTATTTAAATTTATGTTTTTAGGATAGAAAGTATTTGTTAGTTCATTTGTTTTTTAAAGTGTTTATTTTGGATTCAATTCTCCCTGTAATAATAAGCGGATTAAATGGAGAGTTTGGTTGATTTGGGCGATAATCTACCCTCCTCTCCCCTCATCTTCGAGATGAATAATTTTTAAGGATTTAAATTATTGGCTAATATTCAAAAATCTTTTCAAGAATCAAAAGATTCTCAAGTTTTAAACACTCGCCCCTTTGAAAAAATGTACAGAAGATGGTATTTTTGTGTTGTTATTCCTTGAAATAAATATAAGCCTATTACGGACTGAGGATGGACAAATAAATTTTGTCCGAAACCAGAGGCGTACCGAGGCAGTTGGGGGCCTTTATACATTTTGTACCAGAGGTGTAAGCTTATATTGATTTTTTTTTTTTGGGGGGTGTCCATCTTTAAATATTCCTCTCCTCCATACATTAAAATATTTTTAAAATACCGTATATCCCTGAACCCCAAGGGCCCCGGGGCCTCTCAAAGAGAAATTTTTATTAAATTTTGTTTTTTTATAAATATTTGGGGGCCTGGGGCGGACCGCCC
>JAKCPI010027182.1:0-26729 GCA_023213315.1 Euborellia annulipes
GTGAGTCAATTGGGCTGCCTAACAGTAGGCGTCTTTCAAATGGCTCAGGGTGCAAATGTTTATGTTCCCCATGGTAGATATGTAGGACTTATAGCTGGTAGTTCAATCAGAAAAGGTGAAAAGAAGAAGAAAATCCGCAGCCAGTTATATTTCATTATTTTTATTCCATCATATTGACGTTTCGATTTCGGTTGGCATCATCCTCAGAACAGATGGGGTCATATATGTGTATATTTGTATAATACAATCATATCATTTGCAGAACTTGTAGCAAGATTTTTCTTCTTCTTTCCGAGCCTTATTCCCGCAGTGCGGGGTCGGCGGAATGGTTTTTTTGCGACCGGAAGAAATAGAACAGGTCGGCCCGTCGCACGGTCTGACGCCTGTTGAAAATATAGAAGGAAGGGACAGATATGTAAAGAACAGGACTGCCGTCCCAGCTCGGGCAGCTCGTGGTCTTCATCCACGTTCCCAAAAGTTGTGGGCCCCTGAGCAAAGGACTTGTAGCAAAGATTATTAAATATAAATTATCAGTTCAGATACAATTGAAATAAATGGTCAAGAGAGACGATGGTCACTTAGCAAGATAAATCAGGAGCTAAGTGACAATCGTCTCTCTTGACCATTTATTTCAATTATATTATTTATTTATATTTAATAATCTTGCTACAATTTTGCAAATGATATGATTGTATTATACAAATATACACATATATGACACCCATTATTTGTTCTGGAGATGATCCCAACCGGGATCGAAACGTCAACATGATGGAATAAAAATAATGGAATATAACTGGCTGTGGATTTTCTTCTCCTTTCACCTATCCTGAAATAATTTTTCAAAATTTTAATCTCATATTGGATATTTTATACACAATAGAGAATCCTAAATAAATACAAAATTTCATAAGAATTGGAATAATTTTTTTTTTGAAATGTGTAAAAAGTTCGAAAGGGAACCCCTTTTGAATCGAAATTAACATGAAAATCCCCATACGGGGATTTAACATTGGCTCTATGGAAGAAAAAAGCCGGAAAATGAATTTGAAAAATCAAAAAAGAAAAAATTAATTTTTTTAAAATGATAGAAATTAAATTCTTGAAAAATTGGTTTCGACTTTGGTAAATGAATTCTATTAATCGTGAAAATTAATGCAAATCATTTCATAAAGACAAATAAATGAATTCCAATAAACACCGTAGCCTGAGCGAGAAATGGAGGCCCAATTTCTATCCATTAAAAAATAAATAAATATAAATATGAGTTAAAGCTTTCACAGTTATTGTTGTATTAAATAAAATACTTGTTTTCGGATAAATTATATTTTATTTGCACATGTATAGGATACAACGTTTCGGCCTCTCGTTCTCTGGCCTTTTTATTGTACAAATTCAGATTAAATCAAAAAAGATCTACATTCTGAACTGAAATCGGCCAATCTGGCCGTACCATTATTAACACTCGGTTAGGCGCACCCCTAAAAGGTACATGGATAGTCCCTATGGATCTGAGAAAACGTTGATAATTTTGAAAAATACCAGTGCATATCTCATTCATTTGGTGGATTAAGATAAATATAAATATCATTATTGATATAGGTGTTTATTGAAGGTGACATATACTAGGTGCGTTAGGGATCTGTGAGATCCGTAGGCGCTTTGTGATTGTATCTGAATGTGTATAATCACCTGGAGAATACTACACAACGAGTGGCCGAAACGTTGGAATTTATACAAATAAAGCAGTTTGCTCCAAAACAAGAATTTTTATTTAAATTAACATGAGATCCGTAGGGACCAGATTTGCAAGTATTTGTTATTTTTTTATTTGGGTTTTTCTTGGATATTATTGTACAACTACAGCAAAGATCCAACCCAACAATTTGTTAGTGTTAAAATTTAAAACGCTGTTAGAAATTATATTTTGTTTAAAATATAATCAATGGGAAGAGGGAAGGGAATAATCAATTGTCAAAACTCTCCTGCGCGCCGAAAAAGTTTTCCAACTCCTACCAATGACACACTCAATTTTATGAGGTGGAATCCGAGTCTTAAACGAACAACGGCAAGCAACTGTTAACTTGATAGTTATCCAGTGATTGCATATCTTATTTAAAATCACTTGCAAATTCCAAAAATGGACCTTGTGAGCATAATAAGCAATACTCGTAGGAGTAAAACAAATGCATCACCTAACTTCTTCACTATTAATTTAGTTTCCCTGATATTTCAAATCTATAAATTTATAAGTCTCTTAAGTCGGTAAAGAAAATTATTATTATTTTTTTTTTGAAATTCATAGTTTTCCTCTATTAAATTCAGATTCACTTTTTTATGTCTGGCACTAAGCCAAGCATTTTCAAGTGTTTGTATGTTTGAGAGTTTTTTCAAGATTCATTAAAAACAACTATTTATTAGGCTTGTGGTACCTACAGGGCGGGATTAACAATAGTAGCAAAAGTAGCAAATGCAAATGGGGCACCTACTGTCTTTCAATGGTGTTTTTTGCGAAATTAAATACAAATGAGTCACTCCCTCCACCATTGTTTATGTTATTATTGACCATTTAAATAATATTCATTATTTGTAAGAATTACATATTATTTTGGTGATTAAAATAAACGACATGCTTATATGAAAAATAACTTTTTTTTTATTGCATGCTAATTATTTTAACTTTGGGAATATATTAGTAGACATCTATCTTCTCTTGGCTAATCCTTTATAACAAATTATAAACAATAAGAAGTTCTTTAAGGCGGGGCGGGAGCGAAGCTGTTACGAATGTTTTTCCAATAAGATGGCATTGTGGGTCTTAAAAAATGGGCAAAAAAAAAAAAAAAAACACACCTATTACGAAAATTTGCCAAGAGATGTCAGAATGCTAGCTAATAATTTAATGCATTTGGTTGATTTTCATTGATCTTTTAACAATACTTTATAGATGTTATTATACAGTATATTATGTATCATTTATAAAAGCATGGCCAGATATAGGCTAATAGGGGATCGGCTGGCTAGACTAGCCTGCCATCTTTTGCAGGAGTGCTGAACTATTTGACATTTAATTTTTAAATAAATCATCTAAGCTCACTTTAAAATTTTCTTAATTAATATATGCTTAGTAATAACATTGAAAAATTCCTTATAATAGTCTAGTTTTTTTTTTTAATGTAAGTTAAGGCGGCCACTCCTCCACCCCCTTAAAGAAAGAAATGTCATGACCGTATGTAAGTGACATTCACAATAGAAATGTTGGACATATTTTTCCCCCAGATAGCTTAATTATATTATTTTGTATTTCGTATTTAAATTTTTTTTGGTATTATAAATTCTGTATCATTATCATATTGAGGCAACACATTTAAAAAAAAAAAAAACTTTTTAATTATTAGAAATTAATATTTTCAATCCTATTAATAAGTATTTGTATCCAACTGTCAATCTTTGTATCTATTTAAAATAAGAATATTTATATTTAGTCCTTTATTTAATTCAATGAGGAATAATTATAAATAAAAAGTATAATTAGAATGGGCATAAAAGTGATTAATGGGGAAAGTAAGCTTTAAATTTTTATTCATTGAACATGATACTCGATCGAGTTGCTCTACGCCGGGTTGTTGTATAGAAATAACCCCGCACGTGGGCGAAGAGCCAACTATTACGAGAAACCATGCCGTACTATTTTATTAATATATTAAATGGTAAAATGGGGGCTGAGGCTTAAAAAATTGGGCCCAAAAAATAGTATCCATGTATCATACTTAAATTTATATAAATCAACCAGGTCTTCATTATATAAATTTAAAAATATATTTCAGTTATTTGCCAAAAAATTAAGTCAAGGTCTCCCCTTAAAAATTATAAAATAAAAAATAGCTTGATTTGAAATAATTATATTCTAATATAAGATATTGATTATGTTTAGAAATATTTGCGGATGAACCTGGGATGCCGATGCCACCAACTGAATCTGAATGTCGACCTTATATTGAGAAGGCTTTAAAACAACTCGAAACGCCCGGTAAGGATTAAAAATATGATTAAATAAATTCAATTTTTTTTATTTTTAATTTGCATTACTTCACTAGGTTTAAAAATTGAGAATTTATTACGAAGCAAATTGAGAAAAGCAGTTTTAAAGAGTATAGGCTAAAAATATAGAAGAAACTTTATGCTGGGATAATTAAATTAAGGTTATGGAGAAAAGACAACCAGCGACCGTTTTCCACATTAAAATAATTTATTTGGCAAATATTTCGAATTGTCTATCGCAATCCTAAAATCTAACATGAGAAGCCATTCTATATAGTTTTTTGATGAGCAAGCTACCTGCGTGCGACCAGCTAGTCACTGAAGGGAGATCGTTTTTTAAAAGAAAGACTAACCAATTATATCAGCTAAAATGAGATACAATTTTACATATGGATGGTGAAATCATCTTTAGACACCTCTTAAGACTCATCACATCTATTGGGAAGATCTCCTGAGTGTCTTGAAGATTTTAACTAAGATACTTTGGTAATGGCTAAATGCTCAATGGGAAAGTCCAAAAGCTTAAAGAAGAAGAAGAAAGAAGAAGAGATATAATTTTTCCCTCAGTAGCTTGTTCTTCAAAAAACGTTCTCTCTAACCGTAGAATGCCTTCTCATGTTAGAGTTTATCATTTAAAACACGCTCCAGCGCTATCCAAAATATTTGCCAAATAAACTATTTTAATGTGGAAACTAGTCCCTGGTTGACTTTTCTCCATAACCTTAAATAGTTATATTTTTATAAAATAATCCTATTTGTGATTTTGTTCGTATTTAACAAAAATGGAAAAAAAAGGATTTATTTTAAAGCTGTTTTTCTTAAAAAATGTCTTAAATATGTCTACCAAAGAAGATAGAAGTAATATAATTTTTGATAAGAAATAAAGGTAAGTCTGTTAAAAATTATTAAAAAAAAATATTTATATTAAATATAAATTTTCGGCTTTAACCCCTTTTAACCCTACAAAAAAATACATGTAATCTAATAAACATAATTCCAATAAATTATTATGGCGAGTTAGTTTATAATATTTTATGATTAAAAAACTTCAGATGAAAAAGGGATATTTGTCAGTGCATATTTTTTTTTAATGAAATTTCCAGAAACGAAAGAAGCTACGGGAAGTGGCGAAGACACGGCAAGTCTCGAAGCAGATGAAAACGAACAGGTAAAAAATGCAAATCTATAAAACAAAATTTCCATGTCTTCTAATTAAAATTTCAATCAGATTTCGACACCGGACGATTCAAGAGAGCCTGGGATTGAAGAAACAAGTATCGAAAAGAACAAGATAAATTAGAAGAAGAAAGTCAAGAAGATGAACTACAAGGTGACGAGCCGGCTGAATCTGAAGAAAGTGCGAAAGAGGGTGAGGAAAGTTTGGAAACAGAAGCGGAAGGTGTCGAAGAAAGTCAAGAAAGTGGCGAGCAAAATGATGAAGGACCAAGTGAAGAAGAATTAAAAGAAAGCAAAGAGGATCAAGAGGAAGGCAAAAGTGAAGAAGAGAAAGAAAGCCAAGAAACAAGTGATGATGAATTAAAAGAAACAAGTGGAGAAGAAACTCAAGAAGAGGGTGATGAAAGTGAGGAAGGAGAAACACAGGAAGAAACAGAAAGTGTCGAAGAAGAAGGAGAGGAGAAAGAAAGTGAAGATGTTAAAGATGAGAGTATAGAAGAAACCTCAGGGGAAGAGGAAAAAGAAAGTGAAGAGGGCAAAGAAGACACGGAAAGTGAAGAAGGTAAAGAGGATGGAGAAAGTGAAGAAGGTAAAGAGGATGGAGAAAGTGTAGAAGCTAAAGAGGATGGAGAAAGTCTAGAAGCTAAAGAGAGTGGAGAAGTTCAAGAGGAAGGGGGAAGCGGAGAAACTGAGGAAGTAAAAAGCAAGGAAGCTCAAGAAGGGGAGAGTATAGAAGCTAAAGAGGAAGAAAGCCAAGAAGCTCAAGAGGGAGAAGATAGTGAAGAAGGTAAAGAGGAAGGTGAACGTGGAGAAGAAGAAGAAGAAAGTGGGGAAGATAAAGAAGATGAAAGTATAGAAGCTAAAGAGGGAGAAGAAAGTGCAGAAGTTAAAGAGGAAGGAGAGAGTGGAGAAGTTAAAGAAGAAAGTGGGGAGGAGGAGGAAGGTGGGGAGACCGAAGAGGTTGAAAGTGAAGAAGGAAAGGAAGTGGAAAGTTTAGAAGCTAAAGAAGAAGAAAGTGAAGAAGAAGCTGGAGAAGCTAAAGAGGAAGAAGAAAGCGAGCAAGGTGAAGTTGAAGATGAAGAGGCTCAAGATGAAAGTGGAGAATCTAAAACAGAAAGCAAAGAGGAACAAACCGAAGGAGCAAGTGTAGAAGAGCAAGATGATGGTAAAAGTGAAGAGGATGAAGAAAAAGACGAAGAAACAGATAGCAAAGAAGAAGATGATGAAGGAAAGAGTAAAGAGGCAGATGAATCAGGAGATGAAACGGAAAAAGAATCTATAGAGAATAAAGAAAGTGCAGAAGATGAATTAGAAAAAAGCGAAGAAGGAGCAGATGCAAGTGAAGAAAAAGAATCAGAGGGGGCTGAAAGTGGAGAAAAAGAAGATGATACTGAAAGTGCAGAAAAAGATGATACTGAAAGTGCAGAAAAAAAAGATGATGTAAGCGAAGAAAAAACTGGCAGTGAAGTTAGTAAAGAACAAGAGGAGGAGTCGGCTGAAACAGATGATAAAGTCGAAAGTGAAGAAGTTTCAGCAGAATCAATAAAACAATCAGAAGCTTCCCCAGCCTCCGAAGAGGAGGCTGCTCCTGAAGCAGAATCTCAAGAACAAAATGAAGATGAATCCGCTGAACAAACAGAAGGTAATAACAATTGTAAAAATAATAATATATTTTAATCATTATATTTACTAATAAAAAGTAAAAATACTAAATTGAGAAATAATGATATCTTAAATCGGTTAAATATCAAAAAGTACAATTTTGAAAATTTATTGAAAAAGTTTATAAGGTATCAATTTAGAATTAAATATTTTTAGATTTAAGAAAAATTAATTTATTTTCGTAAGTTTATAGGTATAAGTTATGTTTTTAGGGGAAAAATTATTATGTGCATTTGATAACTTTTTAGAATTTTAAATTTAAAATATTACTTTTACTTATTTTTACTTTTATTAATTTAACAGCGTGAAACTTTTTTCAAGAAAATTAACATCTTAATCGCTTGAAACGTTGATATACACTGGAACTCAAAGCGGAACAGCTTGATTCGACAGAGCTATTTATTTTTCTTGTGTCTAAGAATCCCCAATAATCATTAACAAGTTTGAATAATATAGAACTAAAACATTAAAAAAAAACTAAATTATTTTTTTTATTTTTAGGAGGAGAAGCGACCAGTAAAGAAGAAGATAGCGAATCTCCTGAAGAAGAGGAACTCACTCTCGTAAGATATTTCCAAATTGGATATATTTATTTACTTATTAATTTATTCGTTTGGTTTTAGGATTTTGAAATACCAGAAAATTTGCGATCAAAGCAACATATTGGCGAGATACTTCAACTCACTCCCGAATCAGCAGAACGAGAATTATTATTAGGCAAGACAATAGAAACAACTCTCAAAGAACTCAAACGTATCTATGACACAGCAATAAAGCCTCTTGAATTATTATACAAATATCGAGATTTGAGTAACCGACATTTTGGAGGTATACTTTTATTATACATGATTTTTTTTTAAATGATAATTGAAATAATGAGTTTTCATTTATTTAGATCCCGAAATATTTTCGAAGCCTCTTATTTTGTTTATGGGTCCATGGTCTGGTGGAAAATCTACTATTATCAACTATTTAGTAAACAATGAATTTAAACAAACATCTTTAAGAACAGGTACACAAATTGAATAAAAAGGTACGATTATGTGATTATTAAGTTTCTCTTCAATTATCTCTAGGAGCTGAACCTTCTCCAGCTTACTTTAATATTTTAATGCATGGTGAAGATATAGAAGTTCTTGATGGAACACAATTAGCAGCGGATTGGACATTCTCTGGATTACAAAAATTTGGCCAAGGTCTTCTTGATAGACTGAGAGGATTAAAATTACCTTCAACACTTTTAGAAAAAGTAAGGTGATAAAATGAAATGAAATTTCTAAAATGTTAATCAAAATATCTATTTGTAGGTGAATATTGTAGAAATTCCTGGAATTTTAGAAATTAGAAAACAAGTGGAAAGAGTATTTCCTTTTAACGATGCTTGTCAATGGTTTATTGATCGAGCAGATATTATTTTCCTTGTATATGATCCAAGTAAATTAGATGTTGGCCCCGAAACTGAAGCAATCTTAGATCAACTTAAGGGCCGAGAATATCAGGTATAAAATATTTGAAATGAAAATTTGCTTGATTTATTTGAAGATTAATATTTTTTTCTTATATAGACACGAATCATCTTAAATAAAGCAGACCAGGTAAAACCTGAGGAATTAATGCGAGTACAAGGAACACTGATTTGGAACATCAGTCCACTTATGTCATCACCAGAACCTCCCGTGATGTATTCTACCTCATTATGGTCAATGCCTTATGAAGCTGGGGCTCCAGTTCGTCTATTAAGTGCTCAAGAAAGAGCTTTCCTGCGTGATTTACGTCAGGCAGTAGATCGGAGAGTGGAAAATAAAATTAGTAGCGCCAGGCGTTTTGCGGTAAGAACAAAAGAAAATATGATCAAAGCAACATCTATATTTTAAAATAATTTTCTAGGTGCGAGTACGTAATCATGCCAAAATGGTCGACTGCTATTTGACTACCTATTACAACCACATGTCATTTTTCGGCAATAAGAAAAAGGTTTCTGATGGCATTATTGAAAGGCCTCAAGATTATCATATTTATGAAGGATTAAGTACTCTAACCAACATCTCTCGTTATGATCTTCCGGATCCGGATGTCTATCGTGATTTCTTCAGACTGAACCCTCTTTATGAATTCCAACAATTATCAGCGACCTGCACATATTTTCGAGGATGTCCAATAAATCGGTTAGATGTGGCAATTGCGTATGATTTACCTGAACTTGTAGGTAAATATAAAAAGTCTGTAGAACAGGTATTAGCAGAAGCAAAAAAGAGTGAATCATGAGATGGATAAAGAGATGAACTCTCAAATATAAACAAACGGAAAGAAAAAATAGTTTTTACAAAATAGGAGCAAAGACAAACAACTTGAGATGGAGAATATGAATTTAAGTTGATTTTTATCAACTTGTTAAAGAGAAAAATTAATCAAGTGCAAAGTTGAAAAAAACTTTCCCTTTAAAATTCTAAAGAGAGTAATATAATGCAACTTAAACATTCATTTCATTTTAATTTAATAAATAATATCCATTATAAAATATTATATTTCTAAGGAAATAAAATATAATTTGAAAATTTATTTTCCAGGGTTGTAATCACAAAGGGCCTAGTTGGTCTATGTGTGTTCCCTCTCTGGGAACGGCCACTTCAACCTTCCATGGTTGTAAAAAAAAGGTTTAAAATTTATATATTTCCTTAGAAATATAAATATTTAAAATGAATATAATTTTTTAAATCTTCCATAAATATTATGTGTCCAAATTTGAAAATTCGTTTTTGATATGGAATTGATTTAAATTTGCATTTGTCATTAAATAAAATCAGAGTTCCTATTCAAAGATTATTTTCTCTTCATAAAATGTTAAATTATAAAAAAAAATATTAACAAATTTCAATATCTAAAAAAAATGATATAAAATTTTCGAAAACTTTTCAAGTCTGATGATTTATATTTATTTTTTTTTAATAATGTAAATTCCTCAAAATAAAAATCTAACTGTAAAAATAAGATATTTAAAATGAAATAACTTATTTAAGATGTACCTGAAAGGTAATAATTTTCAATATTATTAAAAATTATCATTTTAAACAATGCAATTTCAAGTGAGAAAACACAAAAATATAAAACATTTGAATAAAATTGTTAAATAATTTATTTTCTTTCAAACAATCATTGAGTGGGGGGGGTCAATGCATTTAACTAATACTTTTTTTTAAACTAGTTTTTAAACGAGATATTATTGATGATTATTTTCTGAATTTTTTCCAAAAATTCAATTAAATATTTTAAAAGTAAATATATTAAAGACATAATCCAAACCAAAAGTAATTGTTTTAATTTTAATTGTTTTAAAACTAGTTTAAAATGAGTGTTTTTAATCAATCTTTAGTTAAGTGATAAGATGACTAATTTTTCAAAATTTATTATATAGCTTACATTGGAAAAAGGGCTGTACTTTTAAGGACTGAAATCTGTGGTGACAAAAATTTCATAAATTTTATCATCCTTTGGCTATTTTATTTTTTTCTTTTTTTCCTCAAGAGGCAATGAAAAAATTAGAATTTTTTTGAACCTAAAAATCGTGTGATGTTTGTTTCCTTATATAAAAAAAAATGTCTTCCAATCCGTATTTTTTGTCTGTTCATGTGATAGATTTAGGAAAATATTAAAATTTGCCAAAAGGACTTATATCACGAGATATACTATATATATTTATATATACATATATCTACTGTACTATGTAAAAATATTAAAAGAAAGCAAACTTTGTTTCATTATTAATCCTTAGTTTCCTTTGCTAATTACTTATTAATAAATATAATTAATCATAATAAAACTATATTAATAATGAACTAACCATTTATATACTTACATTAGGTGTAACTTCACGAAGCCATTCGTCTGTTTGTTCATCAAAATCAAGTTTGCAGGCGTTGCGTAAATCTCTTGCTGCTTCTTCCCATTTTCCTAAAAGGCGATTAGCTCGTCCTCGAAATTTGTAGGCCGCTGCACTATCGGGGTTAATTTCAAGAGCACGATCACAATCACGGATTGCAGCTTGAGGTCGTTGACTTTGCAAATAGCATTGGCTTCTTTTGGCGAAAAAAATGGCTGAACCTAAAAACATTTATTATTCAAAATATATTTTAGTTGGCGGCAAGAGCTATTACATATTTTAAATCTCATTCAGGTCTATTCTCGAAGAACAGACGTTAAAATTTAACATCATAAATTGGGTGTTAGAAAGTAATGTAATAACACCAGCGTTAAAAAATGATATTCTCTAACCAAGTTTTAACAGTGACTTTTAACATTTTGCTATTTAGCACCAGGTGTTAACGATTCATATGAAGATGCTTGTTCGTGTTTTTACACCTCTCGATAATCTCTCGCGCATGCACATTACTAAATAATTTGTTATTCTCAATCTAGTAGGCCTATTTGACATACCAGCGTTAACAAATGCTATTCTCTAAAACAAGTTTTAATAGCGACGTTAACATGTTGATTTTATCTCAAAGCTGTCAAAATCATAACCTTACTTTTAAGATTAAAGACGCCATTTTTATGTATTAAATACGGTGTTAAAATATTAAAGGCCCCCTGACACTTTAACACTATTGTCTAAATGTTAACGTTTTGGCGTTAGTTTTTGCTTACAGAATAGCAACTTGAAACAAGGAGGTATTAAAATGAATTAACGCTGATTTCATATGTTAAAAGTTAACGTTTTTGCTTAGAGAATAGACCTGATTAAGCTTTAAAAGAAATCTGAATATTTTAAATATATAATCAACAACTAAGAGTGGAAAGCTGCTACTCCACTTAAATAGGCAAAAAGGTGTGATATGATATGTAAAAACAGGCAAACCCGTCATTCTAATCCCTCAGTAAATTCCACGATTGTCGTCATTTGGCATAGAGTAATAGCTGTCAGAACGTTTGGTGTAGTAAAAATTAAGTTTTCAATGGATTAACCCTTGATTAATATGGAAAATAACATTTCAAAATTATAAATGTTGTTTTGTTTTTTTTCTTCTTTGAATTAAAGTTAGGTTTACAGTCTTAGTCGGCAATATCTAAAAAATGATATATATATATATATGTAGGCTATATAATATTTGAGTAACATTTGCTGCTAGGGGGGTTGAAATAAGAGACATTGCACTGGTCAAAATAACTCGGTATTATAAATAAAAAAAGATGAATTATAGTGAAGATAAATTTTTCTCAAAAATCAAAAATCCAATTTACTGGCTAAATAAAAAGATATTTTAAAAATTTTAAAATGACTGAAATAAAAGATATTTATTAAAATTAAAATTTTTTAGTAAAATGATATAAAATTCTAATTGATTTACCTGGGTTTAGTATAATTGCTTGTGTATATAAATCAATAGCTTTGTCTAATTCGGCTTGAGCAAATGCTTCCATGGCTTGACCTCTGAATTCATTTGCTTTTTCGATATCTTCTTCACTTGGTTCTTTATTAGCATCACCCATTGGTTGAGGCTCTCCTTCATCAGGCTCTAAAATAGTAATATTATTAAAATACTTCTTATAAGAGGATCAGACGAGTTTAATTCTATTTCGGACAATTTCTGGTTATTTCGTCATATTCGATGGTTATATTAAATAAAAGACTTGTTCTTTTAGGTTTTTAATTGGGCAGCGCCCAATTATTGGTTACTCTAAAGAACAAAGCAACTTCTCTTAGTCTTATTAAATATTTTTCATTCAATGATTGTCATGACAGTAATGGAATAATTTGGGGTAGGTTTCTCCACAAAGGGGAGCCAAATCATATTTTGTACAGTGAGGGACGAATATTAAGTCCCACCCATGCGTTTTCTACTTGTGATTATTTCATTGTTTTTAAAAAATATTATATATTTTTTAATGGAAACTTTCATGGTTCAAATCAAGAAAATTTCCAATAAAGATTTTCATTTTCTTTTATAAAAACAATGAAATAATCTAAAAAATAAAATAATATCGGGAGTGAGTTTCGCCTGGATTATAAAAAAAGACAAATTATCTCAAAAACTAGACAGTTTTTAGGAATAAATACTGTTTAAAATAATGTAATTTATCATAATCTGAAAAAAAAAACAAGTTTCAATAAACAAGTTAACTACATGTTGTACAATGGATACCAGTATTAAATTGACCCCCTTAGTTTAGTCATATAAATATTTCATTGTTTATTTTTCACTTTTTTAAAAAATAAACAATGAAATAATTACGTGAGTAAACTTAATTAATAGGGGTGCCAACAGTACAACTTCCGGTGGCCGGATTTATTCCAAAAGTTGATTGAGATCTTCAAGTTATCGTGTTCAATCGTCAGACAAAAATGCTTTTTTTTAGACATAAAATTTTTAATTTATTATTGCTTGAAGTTATGGCTGTGATGTGATTATAATGGAGAGATGGAGATATCAGCCAAATTGGAATGCTCGAACCCCCAGAATAAGAAGTTTCGGCCTGAATTTATTTGGCCATCTTCAGTTATTGAAAATTATACACATAATGCAAGTGTACATGTGATTGAACCATGATTTGTCAATAATATCATTTATTTGCTTCATACAAAATTATATGGTTCCTGTGTCCAAGATAAAAAAAAATATACAAAATTGAAAGGAGAGGCTTTCATTTTGGCTGATATCTCCATCTCTTCATTATAATTTAACAATAAATATAAATAATTCAATATTTGATATAATTTCCTAAGAGGAAATTTATGATAGGTTACAAAAATATAGAAAATGTAAAATTAAACTATTGACTATTTATTAAAAAACAAAGTGAATGATGATTACCGATAACGCCGGTGTTATCAAGTTCGACGTCACTTTCCTCGCTCTCCTCAGGTACGGGCTCAGTTGGTTTAGCATCCTCGGGTTCTTTAGGAACGGATTCGGGCTCGGTTTCAGTTGCTGGGGGATTAGGATCATTCATGTCTGTGGTGGGTTTTGTGGGTTCAGGAATCTGAGCGCCCAAACTTTCCAAGTAACTGCGGAAAAAGGATAGTTCATCATGGTGAAGGAATTGAGGATTTACCTTTATTAATGAAATGAAACCCTGTAATTGTTTGAGCTGAGCTTCATTTAATATATGAGGCGCCATCCTGTTTATATTCTGGAATGTAAAGCAAATTTTTGACAAATGACATGACAAAAACTTTGACGCCGATAATTTTATATTTTTTTTAAATTAATGATTTTTTTTTTTCAATAAAATGTATATATGTTATTAAATGAATTTTAAATATCTACACGATACTCACCTATGATAGTGATGAAAATGAAAATATTTTAGATCCAAAATAAAACAATCAAAAGAATCTTGCTGGCTTCTGAAACGCTTTCCATTTATAACTTCAATTCGTTTGGAGCAAATTGAATTCAAACCAAGAATGATTCAAACAGAATGTTCTAGTAGAGGTCTATTTATCAAAATATTATAATTAAAATAAATTTTTATTATTGAAAACAATTTTTAAACATAAATATAAATATTTATGTTTAAGAAAATTGAGAAAATATAAAAAAAAAATTTGAGAGTAGAAAAAGGTTGTATTCAGAGATTAGATAACCATTCTAAAAATGTATAAAATAATAACTAACAAATAATTAATTATAAAAATATATTTATATCAAAGTCCACCCTGATTAAAGTATATTCAAGATGGAGATTTTAGATTGTTTAAAAAATTTTATCAGTTTATAAATTATTTTGGGACCGTTTTGAAAAAAATATGTTAAATTCTTTTTTTCCTCTTTTCTTGCCACATTGAAAATTCTACATGAGAAATTCTACAAAATTCTACATGAGAAATTAAAGACAGATTAAAGATGCCAAAGAATGAATTTTTTATTATTCGGAATATAAATTGAGAAGTTAAATACAGTAATAAAATTTTCTTCGTTTTTTTCGTGCGCTCTCAGTGGCATCTGGTGGGAGATTGAGGCACTCAATGAACTTGCGCAATCCAATCTAACCTTTTTTCCATGCAAAGTTCATTCGGAATCGTGATTTTCTCATGATTTTTCATTCTGTTAAAATGGCTTCAATTGCAAATAAATTTAGTCGCTCTTTATTAAGAAATATTACTACATATAATAAAAAGTAAGTATAACCTTCTTTACTTTATTTTAAAATATAAATTATAATAATTATTTTAAATAGGATTGAAATTTTACAAAATATTTCATCATGTTCTTCAATTTTTTAGTGTTATAACAGAGAAAAACTTTCCGGGAAGTCATTTATATTGTAATTTCAAAACATATTCTTCTAATCTTAATGAAGAGAAAGCAAAAGAACCGCAAGAAGGTGAAAATTTACTTGACATAAACAAATTAAAAACAAGTTTGGAATCATTGACTAAAGAGAATGAGACATTGACAGAAAAATCCAAAGATATTGAAGTAATTGACCTATAAAATTGTTTTAGAATGTTATAAAAATAATTAACACTTATTGTATGACATTTTAGGAGAAATATAAAAGAGCCTTAGCTGATAGAGAAAATCTTCGAATACGACTGAATAAACAAATAGAAGAAGCAAAAATATTTGGAATTCAGGGTTTTTGTAAGGATTTATTAGACGTTGCTGATATTTTAGGTAAAGCAACAGAAAGTGTTCCAAAAGATGCAATAAATGATACAAATCCCCATTTAAAAAGCCTATTTGAAGGATTAACTATGATAGAAGCTCAACTCGAGAGTGTTTTTAAAAGGCACGGATTAGTTAAAGTTAATCCTATTGGTGAAAAGTTTAATCCTAATTATCATGAAGCCCTTTTCCAACAGGTAAGAAATTTCACATTTTTATATATGGTTAAGTAAAATAAGTACTTAAACACGGGAAATTTGCCTCATTATATAAAGTTCAAGCTTCACATGTAATCATAAGACAATAATTGTTTGATCTCTTAGTCACTATGTCACATGTGGTATATAATCCCAAAGTGATGTGAGCAAGGGCAGATTCTGACTTAATTAAATAGTTTTTTTTAAACTTTACATCTACTTTTTTATTTTCCATTAGCTTGTGTTTTTTATTTTTAATTGGTAAATTCGACCCCAAGCTTCGCTTTCCCACCCTCCTTGGAGGTGGATGATATGAACAAATGTGTTAGATCAAGTGATATCTTGAAAGAAAAGGAGGGACAGAGGTGTCATAATTTTCCTTTGCCGACACTCGTTCCAAAATGAACGTCAGTAATTCTAATTCGCTATTTCATCCTTGTTCATTAAATTCTGAATCAAGTTGAAAATAAGATGATGCAATTTTTTTTTGCTTTTCCTTAATGCGCCGAATAAGGATGCTCCGGTGTAAATAAATTATTAAATATCCCAAAATGAATAGTGGTATCGTTAGAAGTCAGCAAATTATACTGGATCCGATACACAAGCCCTACTTGAAAGAACTCTAAAAGGAAGAAATTACATCTAAAATATCAAAACATTTGATGGCAAATCTTTAGCAGTGTTCACTGGAACAATGCTGAATTTGCTTCAAATATCGTAAAGTGATGGGTAATATATGTATTTTAAAGCACCATTCCCCATGCATTTTATTATTTCATTGTTTTTTAAAAAAAATGCTTAATGAAAACTCTTTAAGTTTATCTTTTATAAAAACAATGAAATAATCACATGAGAAAACCCATTGGGTTAATATATCCTCTCACTGTATGTTGTACGTAAAGTTTCCGGATGTATTGGTTTACACTTATATTAATATCTATTTATGTTTTATTTAAACATAGTAGTATCGTTGGCTCCCGTTTATTCCTAATGGCTAAGCCATCTGAGATACACCCACGCGATCTTTGTAGTTGTTGCTCTACTTTATTGCCAGGCCGTATACAAAGTTTGTCAATAATAAAATTTATTTGCTTCATAAAATTTTTTGAGTTGAATGGCTACTCGAAACGTCGGTAACAAAATATAATTGCCCTGTTCCACTCTGACAAAGAAATTGTTACTTTTAGAGGTTTAATACATAATTTAATTTTTCAGGAGGCACCAAATAAAGAACCTGGAATTATTTTAACAGTTTCTAAAATAGGCTACAAACTTCACGACAGAACAATAAGGCCAGCACTCGTGGGTGTTTCAAAAATTTCGTGAATTTTCCTCTCATTTAGCCTAAAAAATTTTTCGTTAGATTTATAAACACACAATATATGAAAATAAATAGAAAGATTTGGAAATATTTTTTTATATTTTAATTTATAAGTGATGATTAATCTTAAATATAATAGGAAAATGTTTATTGTATTAGATCATATAACCAAATTTGTATTTTTTGTATTTACAGTAAGTAAATATTTGTTTTATTAAAAAAATTAAATGTTTTTATCTTTAAATAGATAATTAATCTAAATAAATAATTAAGAAAAGTTAAAAATTAAAATTTTGTTTTATTTAAAAAAAAAAATTACATTTGATGGGTTATTTGATTAAATAAATAAATACCAAGTACTTCTGAGAACCCGATTTTAACCATAACCTTCCTGGTCAAATTTATTTTGCATTTACTAAGATTAAAATACTAAACTTGAAATATTAATTTATGGAAAAATTGTTTATTAATCACATTTTTTTTAATCTTATGAGTCTTATATAATATATTATAATAAAATTATTAAATCAACATTATAAATTTGGGTCATATAAGTAGAAAACTAGTTGACATGAAATAGGTGATCTTATACTGATACTAGTTTACAATCTTTAATATTTCAATATTAAAATAAGAATAATCTACATAATAAAAATAATTTTCTTTTGTGGAATGTCAACTATAAGTTGCTATTAATGCGAAAGATTTGTGTATGGAGAGATTATAAAAGTTAACAGTTTGGAGATATATATAATATATTAAACAAACACTTAAATTCTTATTTAAATTAAAAGCCTTCTTGATATTGACGAGTTTCCATTTTTGCTTGTAAAATTTCCAATTGTCTTTTAGCCTCGCATTGCGGGAAATTTTGCAGATCATAATATTGAGGAGCAATCTTTAGAACCCATTCAGCTAAAGAAGGAAAAAAAATATTAATAATAAAGTTATTAAAGGTTAAATTTAAGGGGCTTCAGTGAGGCACATTGAATCTTTAGTACTTTACTAGTGAGGAATTTTAGAGTATTTTTTATGCGTTTTTTTAAACTCAATTATGAAAATTGTAATTTTTTTTTTAAATCTAAAAATGTAAAAATCATTAATATCCAACCTACAATAATTAAATAAAGTGGTGACCAAGCCAAAAATAAATTTCGTATCTATTTAAAAATTAACCAGCACTTTTGCAAAAGATGGCAGGCTAGTCTAACAGCCGGCATTATCAGATGTCTTATAAGCCTATATTTATATATTTTTATGCTGTTATAAATGATATATATTAATAATATATAATAATATTTATAAACTATTCATTATTAAAAGATCAACGAAAATCAAAGAAATACATGATATTAAATATAGCATCCTGCCATCTGTTGGCAAATTTTCATAATAGTTGGGCTTTTTGGCTAAATTTTTAAGACCCCTTACGCCATCTTATCGGCAAAACATCTAAACAGCTTGCCTCCTGAAGAGACTTAAATATATGAAAGTGAAAGTATTTTCTTACGTTTTATATCAGTAACTGTTCTTATATAATTCTTTGTTGTAAGCACAAATTCATTATAGATGACCCAATCTGGTTTGTGATCTAGACACGTTGAAGGATGTAGTTGAACCACTTGGTTATCTTTTATTGTAAGGTAATGACCAGTCCGTTCTAAATGAGCCACCTAAAATGAGAAAGAAGAATTATTCAACTGCAATTAAACTAAGATTAATACAAAATTAACTTAAATTATTAAAATAAATTTTTGGACTCTTATACTATTAATGCCCGTTTGCACCAAAACATCTCAGATCTTAAGCTCTTCTTACATCTTACAATTGAATTTGAAATCAGGAAATCGTGTCTTCAGATCCTCAATTTGTACCTCCATTGCATAAATAATAATAAGATATATTTATTTCAAAAAAATATATATTCTACATATAGGTGTAAAATGCCATATTTCGCTTTTTAGGTTATGGAAGGCTCAAGGCGAACTTAAGATCTAAGATGTTTTGGTACAAATGGGCATAAAAGATCAATGTAACAGTTACGTTTTTAAATATATATATTTGTAAACACATAATTTCTCGAAAACGACCCTATTTTTTTCAAATTTTAAATATCTACTATTCCACTACTAATATGGATTTGGGGAAAATTCAGATACTAGTACTTTACTGATTTAGTTTTTTTTTTTTTTTTTTTTTTCCAATTTTATTAAAAAAAAAAAAAAAAAAAAGACTGAACTTTAGCTCGGTCAAGACTCTAATAAAATACCTGCATGAAAAATCCTGTAACAAGTGCCTTTCTTATATTGATGTAGTAGTCCTTGGAAGTGAAGTCGGTCGACGTTCGCTTCAGGTTGAATCGATCCATGATCCTGGATAATTGTTGGCGCACGTTGTCTCCGGATTTTAGAGAACGATAATTGACGAAATTATCGTAGCACCATTGTGGATCTTCGCTATCTAAACAATAATAAAAATTATTTTTATTTTTGTCAGGCCTATATATCCAAAACTCTATTATTATTGTAATATATTGAAAAAATATTTGTGGTCAAGCCAACGCTTTTGAAGCCGACTTTGGGCACTAGCGAAGGGGATCATAATTTTATAGAATTCGCAATTGCTGAGGCACATTTAGATTTTAGAATTCTACAAATAAACAAATTCCGGATTGGCTGTGTCAGCAATGGCATAACCTTTGAATACCAATAAAATTCAAATTTTGGGACGTTCCAAACGAAGTTAATTCATTTATCATCAGAGAAATGAAAATCATATAATACTCAAAGGTGGTTGGAATAGATTTGTAATAATGTATATACATCAATGTTGTTTTATATAGTTGGTCAAAAAATTCTATATATGTATATTTTATGTTTCTGGATATAGACGTTTTGAGGTCCCCAGAAAAACTGGGTCCCACAAATTTATCTGTTACTTTGTGTGAGTGTGGGGTCATTTTTAAGCATGAAGGAAATGAGCTACGAGGTTGAAATTTTATATTCAAGTTAGGCACCCACCTGATACTTGAAAATAAGCTTTTGGACAAAATCAGCCAAAAAGTACTAGTACTTTATTGAAGTACTTTTTCAGTTTTTTTCGAATTTCTCAAAATCGGCTCTAACGATTTTGATTAAAATTCATACAACTATTTTTTAGATGCTCTTTAAAAAATATATCAGTAAAATTTTTCGTGAATATTGTTTGAATTTACTGATGTATTCTAGATTTTTCAAATTCATTTTCCGGCTCTTCCTCCCATAGAGTCAATGTTAAATCCCCGTATGGGGATTTGCATGTTAATTTCGATTCAAAAAGGGGTCACCTTTCGAACTTTTTACAAAATTTTTTTCCAATTCTTATGAAATTTTGTAGTTATTTAGGATTTCCTATTGTGTATAAAATATCCATATATGAGATTAAAAAAATCTTGAAAAATAACCATAGTTTATTTCAAGCAGTCAACATTTAAAATACACAGAGCCTATGGGAATTTTGAATCAATTTACTTTTTTACTTATGAAATGCAGGTGGCCAAGTTTGGAACTAAGGTGCTATGGGAAACTAAATATATCTCGACGGAAAAAAATCTGATATTTGTTTTTGGAAGCATTTTGGCTTGTTTTAAGAGTAGTAAGAATTCTAACTCATCGGGGATACAGAGATAGGAGTGAAATAGTCGAATTAATCAATTTCTATTTTAGACAAAGAATCTATCAAGTTGAGAAAATGAACTCACTTTGTTTAAAGGCGTGGTAGACATTGAGTAATGTCAGGTGGTCGCCATCGATGTGGGCAAAGCGCATCTTGGCGTCGTCGGCAGCTTTCTTGGCTTCGTTGGGACGCACAAAGCACTGCGGGACTAAATAGTGGAGGACAGGGCCCCAGACGTGTGGGAGCCCGTATCCGACCAATTTAGTAGCAGCCAAAGACAGGCTCTGTTTGAAAACCTACGGAAGCTACAACCAGTTAGAAACTTATCCGCTCTCTGCTAACAAATATTGCTAGATAAACTTTTAAAAAAGCAATTAGTATTCTCAAAAAAATTATTTTATTTATTTATTTTTTTTTTTATTTAGCTGATAAATATTCTAACTAGCTAGAGCTTTCTTTTCTTTCGAACCCAGGATTTTGATTTTAAAAATGGGTTTTCTTGATAAAGAAGGTGAAAACACATTTATAAATATAATTTTGAAAAAGTGATAATTTCTTAAATTATTTTAATTAAAATTTTACAAATTTCTTAATAAATAATTCTTTTTTCACAGGCTCATACTTACCAAAGATTTTCTTTTTTAAACAACCTAGACGTGTCGGATATTAAATTTTTAAACAAATTGTATTTAGAAGGGACTAGACCAGTGGTTCCCAGCACAAGGGCGATAAGTATTCAAAAGGGGAAAATAAATTAAAATATTAATATAATCACGTGTGATAAGGATCTCTTTCATATTAAAGAACGATTTCGATGATCGCTGCTTCACCAGTGTGCAACCTCGTACACTTTCGAACACAGCTGCTTGCTCGCGATGTGGAAGCAAGGCAGCTGAGTTGGAAAGTGTTCTCAAAGAAATGAAATTCGTACGCCGCTAGGGCATCATGGCGCTCAGGGCTGAAGCATCGACCATCGACTAAAGGGGGAATGTGCTGTCATGTTGACCTCTGAAAGGCACAATAATTATATTGTATGTCAAGTGCTTTTTTCGCTAATAGTAGGTTTCATGCTAAAAAGCATTTAACGACAATCTGAGAGCGCTTATGATAAGAAATTTAAATAATATCATCAGGACGGGTTTGTAATGAATCCATTAAGCGGCTCAGTTGTAAATAAACATGTAAAACTGAGCCAATGGGAAAATGAAAAATTTATTCGATATAAATCAATGAATTCAATTTTTATGGAAAAGAAAAGTTTCATATAGGGCCCATGATATCTACACTGCGCGTCAATGAAAACGTAACAGTGTTTCTTCTTAAAAAGACCAGGGCCCTATTTCATAAAGCTGACAATGACAGGTGACAGGTGACAATTTGTCAATTTGTCGAATACCTGTTTCATAAAAATCCGCTCTTGACTTAATTGTCACGTAAAAAAATGACATTTTTGTAAAAGTGTCATGACAATTTGTCACTTTTTGGTTTCATAAAAATTCTAGGCTGATAGGTGAATTTTGACAATTTGTCACGAATAATTTGTCACTTTTTGTTTTTGAAACGAGAATTGTCGGGACAATTTTTTTTTGGTTGACAATTGTAAAAAAATTCTGACAGGCACTAAAAGCTGTGTCATATAGGCCTAACCTAGAATATATTCACATTTACGAACGTTTTGACAATCGTTTGTATTGAACTGCTTTTTAGCAGTCGACAATAAAATAATTATCATAGTGTAAGCTTGACAATTTATGTCAATTTTTGACAATTGTCGCATTGTCAGTCTTTATGAAATAGGGCCCTGATCTAATTTAAAAACAATTAATATGAAATAACCTATATATTTCAAAGTAAATTTATCACAAATCCTTATCATTTTAATAAATAATTACAATTAAAATAAAACAAAGACAAAAATGTTGAAATTCCGCACGATGGGGAAACAAAGATATGGGGTAAAAAATTTACCGTAGGCCGGCAAAAATGTTGTGTTCCTAAAAATAAGATAAAATGATTTTAACGGCAGGGCGGAAAAATTTAGTTTCGTAAAAAAAAAATTTTCCGCAGGATAATTTTTCAGTTCGGGTCCCCCACGAAAAAAATTTCTATATGCGTCACTGATTTGTCCTTCAAATTGAAAATCAACATATTTTTCTTTATTTTATTTAAATTGTATTAAATTGATTAAAATGACTTGTATTTGTGTTAAATTTACTTAGGAATGTAGAAAATATTTCATATAGTATCATTAAGATAGATTAGAACAGATCTTGTTAAGGAAACCAAAATGTTACGTTTCATTGACGAGGATCTTAAATTGGCAGTTGGTTTTTTTGTGAGAATAAAGAATGAAGAAGTAGAATCCCCTGGGTTTTTCGAAAATTAATTAAAATATGATAATACTAAATTTTGTTTAAATTTAGTATTATTTTAAATTAAAAAAAAAGAAGGTATTTCGATATATATAATTTTTTAAATATAGTGAAATAATTTCAAGAAGAATAAAATTCAATTTTCAAAAACGGACGCAACGAATGTGCTAAATTTCGCTGCTTCCGGTGTTACCTGACAGCATAGCAGTAATGGAGAGGATCTCATTACTGCAATTGTGATTACAGCTTGCAATCAGCATTTTGGCGAGTTGAGGGTCCAGGGGGAATTCTGCCATGACGGCTCCGAGATCTGTCAAATTTCCGTCGTCATCCAACGCAGCTAAATAGTTGAGTAATTCTAAAGCTCTCATTAGAGTTTCAGGAGCTGAAAAAAGGAATAAAATCAATATCACAAATTCTAATGAAACTACTAAAATAGCGCTGTTTGAAGTTTTCTAGACATGCAATGCCCAATATTACCTGGAGGATCCATAAAATCAAAATGAACCAAATCATCGATGCCTAATTTCTTCAATTGCAAAACGACACTGCCCAGATTTGAACGCAAAATTTCTGGATATGTGTTATCCTGCATCTCTTGTTTGAAGGCTTTCTCCGTGTAAAGTCGAAAGCATTTTCCGGGCCTGGTCCGACCAGCACGACCAGCTCGTTGTTGGGCAGACGCCTTACTGATTGGCGATACGAGAAGAGATTCTACTCGAATTCTAGGATTATATACTTTTTGTTTGGCAAAGCCTGGATCTATCACGAAGACCACTCCGTCAATAGTGAGTGAGGTTTCTGCAATATTTGTGGAGACGACAACTTTCCGGCCGATTGCGCCATTCGGTTTGTTTGGTGGTGCAGGTTCGAAAATCCGTTGTTGAAGATTGGGTGGCAGTGTCGAATATAATGGGATGCATTTCAATTCACCAACTTCGGGACCAAGATTGTCAACTTCCCGTTTTATTCTTTTACAAGCTTCTTCAATTTCCTTTAAAAAATAACGGAATAAGAATTAATGTCAAAACAATAAACAAACTTTAAATAAAATCTTACTTCTTGTCCCGTGAGAAATAAAAGAACATCTCCAGCAATTTCTTCGCACATATGAATTTGAATAACAGTTCTTATAGCAGCTTCTAAATAATCTCTTTCGGGCTCAGGGGTGTAAAATATTTCTACAGGATGAGTACGTCCAGGAACATTCATCAAAGGAGCTTGATCAAAATATTGCTGAAAAAAAGAGGAAATCATAAATATATTTCTTATTAAATAAAAAAATAATGTATTAAAATAATACCTGGAATTTTCCAGCGTCAAGTGTAGCAGACATAATAACAAGTTTCAAATCCGGACGTTGCTTTATGACTTCTTTTAAGACCCCCATTAAGATGTCTGTTGCCAGAGTTCGTTCGTGGGCTTCATCAAGCAATATTACTTGATAATTTTCAAGCATCGGGTCGGACATGCCCTCACGCAAAAGCATACCATCGGTCATATATCTAGAAAAAAATTTAGACACGAATAAAGAAATATCCCTTCTCTCTGTTAAACAGACTGGTATAGTTTTCTTTTGAGGATGTTGTTTAAATAAATACCTAAAAGATAGGTTGCAAGCAGCCAAGGAGGAAATAAAAAAAAAATTATGTTTCAGACAGATAGCTAGTTTATCGCTTCCTTACTTACAATGAGTTAACAATGAAATAAAAATTGTTAATACTATAATAAAATAAGTATAATAATAAAAATTTGGATGACTTGGCTTCATCAGATATGACTGAGCTTGGCCCGTCGGAGACAACTGCTGTGAATAGGGTGGAATGGAGGGCTGAAGTAAGGACCGCCGATCCCGCACCGCGGGAATAATAAAGGCGAAGAAAGAAAAAGATAATAATAAAAAATTTTATTTCATTCGTGGCTGCCACCTTATTTTCCAATTGTCAAGTGGGGCCTGACTAGAAATGTTTTTTAAAGTAGAATATTACAAACTATCCCTAAACTATTCAATAAAGGTTAAAATAAAAAAATTGTAATAACCCTATAATTACATTATCATTGAGAAGGAATCAAAGACGGAAGTTTGGAGAAAAGCAGCTAGGAAAGATATCCTTTAATGAATAATTAAAATCTATTTATAAAAATAGTTTGCCCAGTTTTATAGAGCGCCATTCATCTTCAGTCATCAAAATCACATTTTGATTTTGGCTTCAGAAGTAGAACTATTTTATTTCTCATGTAATATTTAATAATAATTAGACAAATGGTTTGCTTATGCACTCTAAAAACATGTCCACTCTATTAAACATTAAAAAAAAACTTATATAAATGAAATAGCGCAATGAATTGGTCAAAATTTGTTAAAACAAATTGATAGGGACTTCCTTTTCTGGCTGTTTTCCTCCGACATTTATATAAAGTATATATTTACTTAAGAAGGGTTTTTGAAGAAGAGCAATCCTCAAAACGAATACTATATCCCACTTCTTGGCCAAGGCACACGTCCATTTCTTCTGAAACACGTTGAGCGACAGACATAGCAGCCACTCGACGAGGTTGAGTACAAGCAACTCCTTTGGTCCCCTTGGAGCGGGAAAATTCCACACACCTAACAAAAAAAAATATAATTTATTAAAACAAGTCATTAATTAATTCCAAAAAGCCACTGAACCATTGCCAAGAAGATAATCACAACGTGTTATGATACAAATGACTGAATGAAATTATTCTTAAATCTAAAATATATCTGATAAAGATCATTTATGTAAAAAAAAATTGTATTTACTGACCATTGAGGAATTTGAGTGGTTTTTCCAGAGCCAGTTTCACCGACTAGGACTATTCTTTGATTCTCTTCTAGAAGTTGCATAAATTGCGCTCTATATTCCCATACTGGAAGAGTTATTCTTTTCCTCAAAAATTCATGATATCTTGGAGTATAGGGCAATCCCGTGAATGGATTTGTTTGCAGATTCGTTTTTGGAAGATTAACTATCGGCGGCGCAGTACTTTTATCACTGTAATAAAGAGGAGAAACGTTAGAATATTTTCGTTATAATTATATTTATAGTCCTAAAACTTAAGCAAAATATAAACAATTATTACCCCTCTTTAGCGCGATCATCAAGAGAGCTGGAATAATAGAACATTTTTGTTCATTTATGCTTAAGAAGAGAAGTAATTAATGAAATGCTCACCTTCTTTTTTTGACATAAGGATCAATCACTTCGATTCTTCTTTTGGACATTGTACAATTAACAAATTTGTACGTAAGAAACTTATAATTAAAAAAATATCTTTTAACTTGAAAAAAAAAAATTAAATATTACTTTTTTAATGAAATATAGATGAAATAGTAAAAAAAGCGTGAGTAATAAATACACAAATTTACGGAACGAACTACTGAAAGCAAATCAAAAAATATATATATAAAATCAAAATTAAATAAATTAAATGAAACAAATAATATTTAATTAAAATTATTCTAGAAATTTATGTAATATTAATTTATATAAATAAAATTTATATTGTCTAAGAGTCTGAATTTGATAAAGGTAGTGATGACCTTGTTCATTTAAGTACGTGACGTCACAACTGCAACTCCTGTGAAATTTTGACAGATCCGCTAGATAGCGGAGCAGTCAACTCGTCACGTGATTTTTTAGGCATTTTAAAAATTAAAACATATAATTAATATCAT
>JAKCPI010027183.1:0-10264 GCA_023213315.1 Euborellia annulipes
AAAATTTCCTTTTATGTTTAATAACTTCTAACATATTAGATAAGAATTTAATTATGTATGTTATTTTGATGCCACATGTACGCTACCTATTGGACTTTGAGAATAATTTCCAAATTAATTTAAGTTTACTCCTGATAAAGTAGAAC
This sequence comes from Euborellia annulipes, assembly GCA_023213315.1. Taxonomy (NCBI): domain Eukaryota; kingdom Metazoa; phylum Arthropoda; class Insecta; order Dermaptera; family Anisolabididae; genus Euborellia; species Euborellia annulipes. The sequence goes on from JAKCPI010027183.1 coordinate 147, forward strand.
ACACAAAAGTGTAAGGGTCGAGTGTTTGACACTTGATGAAAATTATTTTTTAACAGAAAAAGGGTTCTTAAGTTTTATGGAAACAACCCTTGTTCATGATAGTTGAAGAGGTCTTTGAGAGGGAGGATACTAGATAATATTTTATAGAAATTTTTATTTTATAGAAAGATACGGATTTGAAATAAGAAAACAACCCCATGGCACTCCTTGCTTTACTAGGGAAACTTTCCCTCTCACAATATAAAAGAGATGACATATTTAGGTCAAATTTATTTTCCATTCGGTTCATTGGTGAAATTTAAAAATTCTTCATGGTAAAATTAAAAAGGAAAAAAAAAATTAAAAAATAAAAGATCAATCATTTTCTTTAATGTCAAGTATTCCAAACTATGTTTATTCAGATTTTTTTTTATTTTTTTGAATGACTTTAAAATATTGTTTCTTCATGACAAAGAATAAAAAATGTCAAGAGTGGTTCAGATATACATTTGTGTATATCATATTTTTATCTTCTGGATTCTAAAATAGAATACTATATATATAAAAGAAAATAAGAAATTGAAAGAAAATCGTTGAGCTGAGATAGACATTTTGACAAAATATGTCAAGTTTATATAGAATGAGTGCGCTTGTATTAGTTAGTGCTTGTCGTATTATGTATGCTTCCAGAATGTGACATTTTGAAAAGGCACATAGAGTGAGGAGTCGAAACGTCACCAGAGACTTTGGTCTCCATTAACGAAGCTAATCAGAATAGAGGGGATTTAAAATTGAATATAAATTGTTATTTATTTGGGGTTTTGAAAATGAATATTATCAAAGAAGAAAAGAGGTCTGATCTCTTAGTAGTTCGAAATAAAATTGATATAAATTAATATTGGCTACAAACTAACGAATTCCCACCTATCCAAATGTAAAGACAAAACGAAGCAATTTAGACGAAGGCCAATTTACCAAAAGCCAATAACAACATCTTGACTACTTGCCAGAAAAAATGCAAACAAAAACTTTCACAAATTGTTTCTAGAAGTATAATTCAAGGTTTGTTTCATGTTCATTTTAAATTAAGGTGCGCGTCTCGGGATGCTAATTTCGGGAGATTCCAGCGGCCTCAATTTTGAAGCTATCGACCTCAAATTTTTTTTTTAATTAAAGCTATTTATAATATCTACAATTTATAGAAGTTCTTTTTTTTTTATTTTCGAAAAAATAATTTTTTTTTAGATTAATCGCCTTAAAGAAAAGATATTTTTAAAAATTCGCTCTATATCTTATAGATAATTAAATTAGTCATCATTGTGTTAAAAAAATAATTAATTTTTTACCCTTAATTAATTAGCTGGAATCTTTAAAATGAAATGGAATAAATCCCTTGTATTCCTATGGGAAAATCTAACGCCATCTCTCGCCGCCTCGAGTAACTCGGTAGTGAACGGCTTTTCGAGACGCGCACCTTAAAAAAAAAAAAAAAATTAGAAAGAATTCTAAAGGGCTTGGAAGAACCATTTGTTGTCAAACAAGATTAAAGTGATGAAACTTGGATAGGAAGCCCAGAGAAAAAAGATTTTTGAACGCCTTGAGGAAGTCATCAAATTTTCTACTAATAAAAATATTTGAAGGAGGTATATAGCTGACTTGTGAGTGTTGATTAGGGCTGGATCGGTAATGGATTTTCATTACCGACCTCGATAATGAAAAAACCGGTTTTTCTCGAAAGTCGGTAAAAATTTTTTACCGCCCGCGGAACCAAAGTTTGCCGCCGCGGAACATTTTTTTTGCGGAACCAAAATTTTTCCCAGGCCGAAAAAATATTTTACCTTTTTTTAGAGAGCCAATTTTTTGCCGAAACATTTTTTCCCCCCGCGGAACCAAAATTTTTCCCGCCCGGAAAAATATTTTACCTTTTTTTTTAGAGAGCCAATTTTTGCTGAAACATTTTTTTTCCGCGGAACCAAATTTTTCCAAATTTTTTCCGGCCGGAAAAATATTTTTACCTTTTTTTTAGAGAGCCAATTTTTTGCCGAAACATTTTTTTTCTCGCGGAACCAAAATTTTTTACCGCCCGAAAAAATAGGTTTTTACCGACTTTCGAAAAAAAACCGGTTTTTATCGAATTAGAGGTTCGTTACCGCGTTTTCGGTAAAAATTTTTACCGGTTTTTACCGGTAAACCGGTTTACCGTCCAGCCCTAGTGTTGATATTCAAATAGGTAGAAAGAATGAGCAAGCAGCTAGTTATATTTCAATTTATTAATAAACCAGGGTCTAAGTTTCGGTCACATATGGAACCATCTTCAGAGCCAGGTTAATGTCTGAAAAAATATAAAATAATCCTCGCAAAGTTATATTTGGCATATTTCTCTCATGATAATGCCTCAAATTTTATTTTTCTCAAACCATGGACAGAGAGCTCTTTGTCCATGGTATGAGAATAATAAAATTTGAGGCATTATCATGATTGAGCTACGTAGGCTATGCCCAAAATAACGTGGCGAGGATTATTATATATTTTTTCAGGCATTAACCTGGCTCTGAAGATGGTCCCACATGTGACCGAAACGTCCGCCCTGGTTTATTAATAAATTGAAGTATAACTAGCTGCTTGCTCATTCTTTCTATCTATTTGAATAATAAATATATAATAGCATACAATCAAAATGGTCCCAGGTTTTAAAGTAAATTAAAAAAAAAAATACTTTTTCATTGAAAATCGCAAATTTTTCCTTTAAATTCTCCATCTCCAGCCCCAATTCAAGATCAAGGTCAATAAACGGGCAAGGTGGTCCAGGCGCTCTTAAAGTTAGAAGGATTCTTCTCTCAAAAAAGAAATTAAATTATCTAACCAATGCCGTAACGAGAGCACACCCGCAAAGCCTGCAGGCACAAAAAGTAGAAATTGTCAGAAATAATTGAGGGGTCAGAGGCGGTCCAGGGAAAGTTTTTTACTCGGACAAGAAATCGCTTTGGCTGGCGCCAACCAACAACTTGATTTAACTCACACCAGAGAACTTTTATTTCTTTATGCCACCGTACCAATTTAGAAATTTATTTAAGGTTAATTTCTCTAGTAGACCGAAATCAGCGATCAATCATAATTTAAATAAGCGAGTGCGTACTGTGGTCCAACAGTAGGGCATGTTGAGCGTAAATCGACAAGATCCGTGGTGCAACTCCCGGCGGTACCTACATTTTTCGCTTATTTAAATTAATAAATACTTGGTTATATGTTTTTCATAATTACCTCATGGACCAACACATGATATATATAATTCTTTATTTAAGGAATCTTAAAATCTATTTGTTTAGTAAGTATTGTACAAATTGCATCAAGTTGATTTATTTGGGAGCCAAGGATACTTAAAAAAAAAGTAAAAGGCAAACCCGCCCCAGGCGAAAAATTTATTTCAATTGAATTGGATATTAATCAATTGAAATAAATAAACACGGTGTAATAATGGCCTCAGATGCCAAAAAACCTTAAAAAGAATTTTTTTTTTAAATCTATATACCCACGGATACAGAAAAGAGTTACATTAAAAAAATAATAGAGGAAAGTACCCAAATTCGGACCCCCATTTTGTTTTTATAGTATAAAGTATATAAATGCAATTTTGTCGGGGGGGGTTAAGAATTTTTTTTTATTTAAGGATTTTGTGGGCATTTATGGCCATTTAGACCCCTTTCCTATTTATTTAAATTGATTGGTAACAAATTCAATTGAAATTAAAGAGCGGAAATCATAATTTCTTTAGATTACTAGTTTTTATAACTGTTTGAATTTCTTCTCAGTAGGGGGCGATCGCCCCACCGCCCCCCCCCCCCATTTAATCCGCCCCTGTGGACATTTAGAATACTAATATTGAATAAAAATGAGTGTTGTTAGTCCTTTATTGTCCTTTGACTTGTCTATTAGAATATATCATTTTTAAAAATATGAGTTTACATTTAATTTAAAAAATCTTTGACTCAAATAAAAAAACATTGAATATTTTTTTCTGATTGATAATAAATTCCAGAGAAAAAAAAATAATAACAAGAATAGTATATAAGTGAATGAAAAAGCGTGTTAGATTTCAATAAACAAATTCGTTGGATTATTTTTGTTTTTGCGGGTGAATCCCCTTGTTATTTATTTGATTTTCCCGGCGTAAAAACAACAAACTGCCATTAAGTAGTCCAGCTTAGCAACAGATTAATTGCAGACCTTCGCTTTTGCCCGGTGGGAAAGTCCCAATTTCTAATCAAAATTAGCTGACTGAATTTTTTAAACACCATTTTCTCCGAATCTATTGAGCGTTGCGCGTTACTATTTCAAGGCGTGAACCCCCTAAAGGTGTACAATCATTACCCAAAGTCTCATCCCAAAATAAAATCCCAAGGTCCTGCCCTCCCCTTGTAAGTCAAAATCTTGTTGTTGGTATTAAATAATCTGTATGATTAAATCAAACTAATTCGAGTTAGGTGGATCTTAAGAATATTAATCAAATGAAGCCTTATTTATTTTGCCAATTTTATACAATACTTTCATTTTTCTCATATGAAAAATTTCTTTCTTTTTAAAGAAAAAAAACTTTGTCTTGATTCTTCTCTAATTGCGGATTTGTGAGAAATTGCTAATCTTCCTCTCGTCTCTGCTGTAAATTAATTGCACAGTTCGTTGGATTTGGAAGAGGAGAGAGGATTTCCAAAAAAGACGCTAGATAAAAAAAAGAAAAAAAAATCTCCAAAGATTCGATCGGCCAGTAAAGACGGACGCAACTCTCGGCAATTGGCATGAAGCCGAAGGGACAATGTGAAAGAGAAAAGGGCCGCCTCTCTATCCAGGCCAACTTAAGTTAAAAATAACAAGCTAAGTTTTATAAGAAAATACTTGTTTCCATTAAAAAAAGTACAAGTCTCGATTTAGGGGAGGAAATAGCAATTCGATTCAACAGCCAAAAAAACAGCCGAATTTCATCCATTATAAAAACTTCAGATAAGAACATTAAGTAAAAAAAAAGAGCGAGCGGGAAAAATATAAACTTTTCTACTTTACTTATTTTATTTGGAATTTTTTTAATGTATTCAATACTAACATAAACGTTTACATTTATTTTTTTAGAAAATACAGATATAAATGGAAATTTTATTTTTTGAGTTTTTTCTAAATTCTAAATGGAAAAAGTTTAGATATAGGCTAGAGATAGATGTGAAAAGATCATTTTTAAAATTATACCATAAGCATTTATACGGATTATAAGCTATTTTGTTTTATCTAACAATTGTAAGAATCAAAATAATCCATTTGAGATACGTTCCATTAAATTTTATTTTATGATGAAATTGGGACCAATTGCTTACAGGTGTCGCCGAATAAATAATTTTAATGCAGTTACTTCAAGTATAGCCTATTATATATAATAGGCTATACTTGTATATATACATATATATATTGTATATATACAGGGGTATATATTCCAAAGAAATCCCGAATTGCCTAACTAGAAATTAGCTTATTTTTTATTGTTCAGAACTGGAAGAGATCCTCTGATCACTTGACCAAGAGTCGATACTTGTACCAAAGCCCAGGGCTTTTATGCAGGAAGGCCTGAGTGAAAATAAAAACAGTTAAAGATCTCTGTAAACAAGCAAAACTAAAAAAAAGCAATGAACCAGGGAGAGGTGGTCCCAAGAAATACAAGGTTGTTGATGATTGTATTTTTTTCTATCTATTAAAAAGTACATAATGTGTAATTGTAAAATATTGAAAGGAGCGGGAGCAGCCAGAGATAACCATTTTCTTAAAAATCGCTCGCTGGTGTAGCGGGCTAGGGTGTCCGCTTTCTATAAAGAAGATCCATGTTCAAATCCTGGGCGTAAGGGATTTTTCATTAAATAAAAATATTTATTTAATGTAAACAAATCCTCAAGCAAGCCCTAGATTGGAATATTGGATCTCACCACAAAAGCCCCCAGGCACTCGACGAGGAGAGGGAGTTGTTGTGGCATGGAAGTTTCCTCTCAGTGATGCATTTTTAGAAGGAAGTAGGATACACGCCGGTGCTGAGGGAGTCCCTCCTCAAACTAGGACATCCTCCCTAGCATAGAAGAGGTTGGATAAAAGGAACCAGAAATAAGAATTAGTTCACTAGCTAGAGACAAAAGCAGGAAGAGGAGTTAGAGATAGGAAATGATGTAACTTCACGGGGTGCCGGTAGGTGGCTACGGCCAGAGGCCGGTTGTGTTTGAGGTGTCTGTCTTCGGGCACGTAAGAACCTTTGGCAAATAAACAGGGATCCCGATAGAAATTTCAAATAATAATAATAATAACTGCTTCAAAATATTTGAAAATCAAAGAGACATTTCGACTCAATTTTATTGTCCCATTTTCAGTCTTAAAATTGGACCTAAAGTTCTTTCCCGCTTATTTTGTGAGGATGGTCAACTCCGGGAATCATGAACAATGTTGAAAGATTGAAGATGGGACAATAAAATTGACGCGAAACGTATCAATTGATTTTTAAGCAAACGAAGATTTTTTTATGGCTGTTTCTACTCCTTTCATCATTTTGAATAAATAACTTTTTTTTTTAATTTGAAGAGCTGCCATTATTCAAGAATCATCTTATTTGTTAAGTGAACGTATCTCCATGCTATTAAAATATCAGATACAAAAAAGAATTATAAATAGGAAACTTAATTAATGATAGAAATTAAAGAAGGGTCGTTTTAGAGACAGAATAGCACGTGCCGACAAGCCACCCCTCTCATACCTATGAGAACTAATAAAATTCCCCTCCTCTATTTAAGGGTGATTAAAGCCCTTTAGGGGGTGAAGCGTGGACCAATGGGAAGATCGGATGTGAAAAAGATTATAAGGGGTGGGTACCCCTTCCCCCACTTTTAGTGGAGGTAGTGAGTTATTCCATTTGAACGCCAGTGGGTTCTATTAATTATAAATTACAAGTAGGGGTAGAGGCAAGCCAAATGTATATATTGCTGGGAATAAGGCATTCAAGCACCATTAAGGACGATACTTTATCATTTATTCTAACATTTACGACAAGCAGGAAACTTAACAGATAATTGCGTACTGCTAATCGTCTTTGTCATCCATCAAGGCCTATTTGGGTCTCTCCGAAGTTTGGGGAAATTACTTGATTTTTTTTTTAGGAGAAAATCTATTTGTTTGTTTGTTTTTGTTTTTTGTCTTAAATTATAATAATTCTATACAATTAGAGCATATCGTTTTAAATAAAAGAATCACTAATTTAATAATTTCTTGCTAGTGTCCTTTGTCCCTCCAGGAGGATAGGGTTTAAATAAAAAATCTCCAAAATATCTATTAAATTCTCCGATTTTTGAATTATTTAAAATTGTGCTTGTAATTTGGTGACTTTCCAACAGATGCCATATATGTCAAAAAAAAACCGTGCCCTTCGAAAAAAAGTTCCAACGTCTATGGAACTAAACAGAAGTAATTAAAATACGAATTATTCTGACTTTTTTTTATAAAAAATAAAATGTTTAGTCCTTTGTCGAAAAAAGGATTGTAGTAGAGAGTTTTTGAAATATTTTATTTTGAAATATACTGTAATGGTGGTATACTAGAAATATTTTTTTGTTGTGGGAAATCAACCTGTGTGGCTGCCTATCTACAGGCGTATTTGCATTTTTTTTAAATTTGATTTAAGGTCTTTCGGCATCGAAGGCCATTTAAAAGACCCAGTCTCCATTAATTTCAATTGTATTGGTAGCCAGCCCATTTGAAATAAATAGTCGCATGAGACGGGATGCGAACCCTTGACCTTTGGTACAAGTAAATGCATTTAATATCTATTCTTATAAATTTTCACTCAGGGGCTCACTTCTAGTGAGTAAGTGCATGGCGACCACGAGGTACCCGAGCTAAGGCTTGCATTTCTTCCTTTCCTTTATATCAGCCTTTTTTTCCCTTTTTCACATCAAGCGTCAGGCCGTGAGACGGCTTGCTTTTCTCACAGTCTCATTTCTTTAAAAATTAATTTTGCCGACCCCAGTCAGATAGGGATAAGGCCAGGATAGAAGAAGATCTTTTCTTATAAATTTATTTACCTACATTTAGGAAATATGTTTCAACTAGTGCCTACGGTTGGCAGAATCAATTTAATAATTCCATACATTTTTTTCATTCCGAAATTTGAATTAAGAATGTAAAGTTATTAATTCTACTTAGTACTGTACCATGCTGAATTTAAGAAATTGGATTTGAATTGTCTTTAATAAATATGAAAATAATTCCACTAATAATTATTTTATGAATATTTTTATTTTATTTATTATATTTTTACGAAACTAAAATAATTTTTATTATTAATGCAAATACTATAATTATAATATTATTATTAGTAGTAGTAGTAAATATGAAAATCGGGGACACCTTGGTGAATATTATTAAAAAGGATGTAGATAAATAAAAATCTGGAGATGATATTCAGGTTAATTTATTCGGATTATCTCCTCAGCTATGAGCCTACTTTTCGAACTTCGGAGTTCTCCGAAGCATAAACTCATAGCGGGAGGAGATAATCCGAATAAAATGGCCTGTATATATTATCTCTAGGTTTTAATTATCTACATCCTTCTCATTTAATAAATATTTTTTTCGAAATGCCCCAATGCTGTATCCAATACATAGATCTATATTTCGCTCACTTTAATATAATATATAAATAGTATTTTGCATGTATTTAACTTGTTATTTGAGATATTTTAACATAGAGTGATAATAATTTTTTTCTTTTCTAATTTTAAATAGTTGAAAAAAATATAGCAAATCATAAAAACTAAAAAGTTTAATTTTATATTTCTTTGGTTAATTTAACTTTTCAACATATTAAAAAGTTATTGGATTTGTCATTAAGTAGAATGTTTTCTACAATTAAAATAAAAAGAGAGAGAGAGAGAAAAAAAGAAACTCGTTGAGATAAATTTATAAGAAAACTTTAAATTTTCTGATGATATTCTTTGCATTCATAAATTCCTTAGATATTATCTCATCTCTCAGATTTCAACTTCTATTCTAAATGAATAGAGAGATTGATAAATTGAGAATTATTAGCGTCATAGATAATCTTGGATAACATTTGCCAGCCTTTGAATTTCTCCTTCCGTCTGATTACTAATTAGTTTCCACTGCAATTAGCGAATCGGGCATTGGAAAATACATTTGCCGGGCAAAAGCGAAGGTCTGCAATTAATCTGTTGCTAAGCTGGACTACTTAATGGCAGTTTGTTGTTTTTACGCCGGGAAAATCAAATAAATAACAAGGGGATTCACCCGCAAAAACAAAAATAATCCAACGAATTTGTTTATTGAAATCTAACACGCTTTTTCATTCACTTATATACTATTCTTGTTATTATTTTTTTTTCTCTGGAATTTATTATCAATCAGAAAAAAATATTCAATGTTTTTTTATTTGAGTAAAGATTTTTTAAATTAAATGTAAACTCATATTTTTAAAAATGATATATTCTAATAGACAAGTCAAAGGACAATAAAGGACTAACAACACTCATTTTTATTCAATATTAGTATTCTAAATGTCCACAGGGGCGGATTAAATGGGGGGGGGGGGGGGGCGGTGGGGGCGATCGCCCCCCCCCGAGAAGAAATTCAAACAGTTATAAAAACTAGTAATCTAAAGAAATTATGATTTCCGCTCTTTAATTTCAATTGAATTTGTTACCAATCAATTTAAATAAATAGGAAAGGGGTCTAAATGGCCATAAATGCCCACAAAATCCTTAAATAAAAAAAAAAATTTTAACCCCCCCCCCGACAAAATTGCATTAATCCGCCACTGAATGACCTTCGTAGCTGAAAAGAGTATAAATAAAAAAAATACATAAAGCAAAATACTTTAAACTATTTTTGTGGATTGTATTACTGTATTTTTATTATAGACCACATTTTGTTATTAATTATTTATTAAAAATATAAATGCTATACAATGTTTCGACTGCTTATTTTGCAGTCAATTTTCAAGTACTGTGCATTTGAAAACAACAGCAGAATAAGCAGTCGAAACTTTGTACAGTATTTATAATTTTTTAATAAATAATTAATAGGGTGTCCCTTATTTTTCGATTTTTATT
>JAKCPI010027184.1:0-55194 GCA_023213315.1 Euborellia annulipes
TTTTTAAATAGTATAGTCCTTGATATTGAATTTTTTTTTTAGAAAAAAAAAATTCACACTTTTTTCTCATTCACACTCACAATAACACACACATATTCACACACAGTAGCGTATCCAGGTGGGGGCGAAGGGGAGCGCTCGCTCCCTCCGCCCAAGGCGAATCAAGTTTTTCTTAATTTTATATCACAAAACCGGAGAAAAATTACAAAAAGCTCGAAAGAGATTCGAATACTAAAAAAAAAAACGTCGAACGAAAAACGGCGCCCCAGTTGAGCTTCGCCCCCTCCGCCCTCAAAGGCTAGCTACGCCGCTGTTCCATACCTAGTTTTGTCTTATAACAAAGTGTAAAAATACCATTTTGATTATTCTTGGCGGAAAATATAGTAGTAAAATAATTCTATTAAATAATTCAAAAACATGAAATATTTAAAATGGTGAATATAAAAATAGAAAGTAAAATAATCTAAAAGGAAAATAAAAAGGGAAGTAGGCCTATTTGTTTCTTTTTAATAAAAAAACAACAAAATAATCTCGAAACAGTGCACGCACCAATTATTTATGGCCTAATAAAAAAAACCTAAGTAATCCTCTAAGTACAGCAACCAAGTGTAGTAAGAATTTAAGTATATATTCTAGTAAGAAGGGGGGAGAAAATAAATTTCAATTAATATTCTTTTAGCTTGCACCAAACAAGAGCAAATTCCTGATGCTTCTCAATCAAGTTGGGAAATTTATTTCCGGGCCCGTCCAAGTTCAGATTTAGCTCATTAAAAAAAAGAGAGGGAGAATAAAGTATGATGTCTTTTGGGAAATAAATTTTTCCCGACTACAGTAATTTTATTTGAAAATATATAGAGATTTTTATATAAAAAAATTATTTTTTCTAAAAATATAAATTTCAGAAAAGTAATTTTTTTAATGACGTAGGTCTAATAATGATGTCAAAGATAAATAAAATTTCTATTTCTTAGAGCTTAGATCTTGAATCATGATCTATGCTCAAACATAAAAATAATCAAAGATATTAATTAAAAAAAAAAAAATTAAAAGGAAAATTTATATTTTTTTATCAAAATTTAAATAATTATTATCTATTATTGGAAAAATGTAAAAAAGCCAAAAAGGAGACTTTAAATACAGATTCAAATGTAATCATTTTAAAGAAGATAAAGTTGTGCTGTGGGACCAATCACACCATATTTTTTTTTATTTATATTAGGTTTGTTCGTTTCACTTGCCATGGTAAAAAATGCACGCCATTTTGGTCAAAAGATGCAGGTTTTGCAAGTTTTGCTAGCGTTCACCTAGCGTGTAAAAATGAGACGAACAGAATGCAGGGCAAAATGTGTAAATTATACTGCAATGGCAAGCGAAACGAACAGATCTATTATAAAATAGGAGAAATTTTCCTCTCCTATTTCCACTTCTAAATGTAAACGTTTTTATATAATAAATCTATATTAGGCCCTATAATTATTTTGTATAGGACGTTAAAGTAATTTAATTATTGAACAAAAATAATTATGGAATTATTTATTATTTACTATCCAACTTAAAAACTCTTCAAATGAATTTCGAACAGCATCAACTTCAAAGCAAGATGCATTTTAAGTGCTGTATATATTTTCCTATATGCTTGTTTGTTTCTATCTTCACAGTGAGTGAGCTCTCTTGAGACCAATGTGTTTTTTCATCACTTTAGAAAGATCTGGAGCCGATCCTCATCCCCTTTTGCTATCTCTCTCTTTTTAGTTCTATTCAAGTTCGAATCTCGGGCGTTACGGAAATTGTTCTTTATCCTGAAGGATGAACGGGATGAGTAAACTCCCTTCCCGTTTGACGTACTCAAGGGGGGGATAAAAAAAAAAAGTTCACCCTCAAGCAACCAGCAACAGCAGCACACGAAAGCTATTTGATATCAATAAATATAATACGTTAAAATGGCGGCTCCAAATCAAACCCAGTTATTCCATCTTGATCTTTTTTTTTTTCTTTCGTCTTCTCGATCAGTTTTTTTTTCTTTCTCTCGGTCTTTTTATGGAATGAATGACATTTATCATCTTAGGTGCAAATGACATCGAAACGTCATTGTCAATCAAAAATTTGATGGTCTGGAGAATAATAAAACCACCGGGCTATTAAAACTAACCTCCAAAGAGCGTTAATAAAAAAAAAGTAAAAAAAAATTATATTCGTAATTAAAAAAAGATGGTGATATTTAATGAAATAAAGAGTATACTTTTTTACTGCCCTACTGGGCGCACCATTTTCTGCTATAACTAAAAAGTTTCAAAATATTTTCTAATTTAAAGATAGGCCTATCTTAAGATAGTCGATTTTGATATTATTAACACTTATAGGCAAGGCTAAGAGATTAACAAGGTTGTCTCATTCAGTTCGACCAATCAGAGCGAAGGCGGGAAATCGTTATCACGAGTCCCAAATTTGAATTTTTATTCAATAAATAGTAATCAATTTTCTCTGTCTTTTTACAATTTATATTTAGAGATTGTTTATTTTAATTTTTCTTTCCTCATTTTCGAAAAACAGTAAAGTATCAGTTAAATAGAAATTTTAAATGAAAATATTTAATTTTTCCTTTTACTTTCACTTGTACGTTTCTATTTCAAATATGTGTTGAAGTTTAAAGTAGAGATTAATCTAAACCCACTATAGTGAAATTGTACCTACTTTTTATGTAAATATATAAGTAATCAATTCAAAAATAAACTCAATATCGGTATATTGAAAAATTTATTTACTTTCATAAAAAATACATACCGAGAAATTTAAATTATAATAATATGCTTTAGAATATTAATTAAAAACAGGCTCGACAAAATTTTTTTGTCCTTGTAAACTTATTTTTAAAATATTTTCTAGAGATATACGTATATTACAAAGAGCTTGAATAAATAAAACAAAGAAAAAAATTAATTAAAGTAAGCAAGAATATAGAACAAAAAAATTTTTCATTTATATTTCTTTAAAAGTAAACACAATTCCATTATATAATGGGAAATCATGATTATTTTACGAAATTATTTATCTTTAAAATATATATATATATAAAAAAAAAAAAAATATATATATACTCGTTGAATAGGGAATTAATTTCAGTAGTTGTAGATATAGAAAGGAGATTTTAGAATATCAAACAAGCATTTGCTAGGATCTAGAGTCCTCCTCGATTTCCAAATAGATACCAACTTGTATAAGACACGAAACAAGATTGAATTTCGGGAAAGAATTGAAAAAGTTGAGTGAAGAGGAAAAGAAAGGAAAAGGCGAGAAAGTTGAAAGAAGGGAATGTAAGTAAATACACGAACACATTGAAAAAAAAAAAAAAAAACGGATGGGTCTCAAACCCCCTAAAAGCAAACCCTAATGTTGGCTTTTGAATGGTTCATGGCTTCTGGCCATCTGGATCACAGATACAAATTGCATTGAACGAACAATTGATACCTGGTAATGTTGAAATGAGGTTTTTACTAAAAAAAAAAAAAGAAGATAAAGGGAATTTTAAAAGAAATTTTCTCCCTTTTTTTAAGAGAAAAAAAAAAAAACAAGCTTATAAAAAACATAGAGGGTTTAAGTTGAATTTATATGTCTAAAATCTCGTATGATAATTTTTTTTAATTCTTAGAATTCATGCAATTTCTTTTTTAATTATGAAAATTTCTTGCATGAATATTTTATTTTTATTTTTTTAATTCTTTTTAATATAAAATTATCCTGAATTTTTTTTACTTGAAGATACACAAATTTTCTTTTTTTTTTTATAGAAATCCTACTCTAATTTTTTTTTTTAAACCTTATCGGCTACTGAGGCCATTTAAGGTCATGAATTTTATTTAATAAATTTTTAGATACAATATATTCCGATGGCTACCTGGGGAAATTCCACATGCTGATTTCTTGAGATCATCAATACCGAACTTAGGCCGTGTTTGGCACCTCTTAACTGCAACGATTATGGTGACTGTTGCTCTTCTCCGTTGTCAGACCCCACGGCCTTTATTTAGAAAACTTTCTTTGGGGGTTGGGATATTGTTTCCTAGATTCTTAAATTCTTTTTAGAAAGAGCGGTCCCTTTGATTATATATTAAAAATTTTTCTAAAGAATTTTTTCCAGGTTCTATTTAATAATTATTTTCTTTTAAATTAAAAAAAAAAATTAAGATATTAAACCTAACAATTTAAAGATTTAAATAATAAAGTTTCTATCTAAAAATTTTAATTTAGAAGCTGGCAAATATTCACAATTCTGTCATACCATTAATTATATTCAATGCAAAAAACAACAACACTACCTTCGGTGGTTCTCTCTCTAGGATAATATTTTACTTTATTTTATATACACTTTAAATTTCTTCAAATAAATTGAAAATTATTTTTATTAAATTAAAAATTTTATGATATCAATTAAAGGAAACATTAAATGAATATAAAATAAATTATTTTTAATTTTTAAAATAAAAATTTCAATTTTATTTCACTGCAAGGTATGATCAAAGAATTAGTAGGCCTGGAAGTTAGGCAAATTACATAAGCAATTCACTAGTCGATTTTATTAATCGAAAAATCAATGTTCTTTTTTAATTCCTCAAACAAAAACGAATCGATAGTTGAAGAAAAATATAAAAAAATTTTATTTAATTCAAATAATAATGTTTACATATGCAAATAAGAAAAAATAAACATCGTAAATATTAGAAATAAAAAATTAGCAAATTGTCAGTTACCTAATAATAATTGAATAAGTTTATTTGTTAAATTATTCGTTTGGTCCATAGATATTAATATTTAACCAGGATCAGGTTTTTAGCTCAAAGGCTAATTCAAATATTAGCCTCTTTATTTTGCTCTCTCCCACAGGATCGCCAGATATTATAATTGAATCACGCCTTGAGGCTAATTGCTCTTCTATTATGAATAAACATTTGCTCTCTTGGAAGCAGCTAATTAATATAGATATATTAAAAAAAAAAACTATGTTTAGCAAAATTCGCAGCTTAAGACTTGAAAAAAATTAACATATTTATATTTTTCTTTGAATTAATTTCAATAGTTAAAAAGAATTTTTACTTTTTTTTTAATGGTCAATAATTCAAGGGAGAAAATTTTAATTAAAAATTCTTTTAATAACTAAATATAAAACCAAGATAATTGTGTTACATAATAAATACAAGGTTCATTCAATTTTGAATACTCTATCTAGTGAAATTTTTTTATGATTAATAAAAAGAGATTGGAAAAAAAGGAACAGGGTTAAAAAAAATATAGAGAAAACGCTGAAATTATTATTGTTTTGACAATCATTTCAATTCGACTCGATTTGTTTTATAAATTTGAAAAAAAAAAAAAATGAATAAAAGCAATCCATAAAAATAAAATTATGACTGCCAATATTCAAATTTTGTATATATTTACTAACGAGATCAAGTAATAAAAACAAGATATAATAATTAATTATATATTTAAGGGGTGTAACAGAAAATTATAATTTTTTTAATGACTTATTAAAAAATTATGAAAATTAATTTTTTTGTTACCAAGCAAATACAGAAAAACTGTTACAATAATTTTAAATTTTTTCAAATTTAAAAAATGAATTTATTATTATTACTAATCACATATTAATTAAGAAAAATTTAAAGTAAATTTAGATGATTTATTTAAAAATTAACTGTCAACTAGTTCAGCACTCTAGCAAAATATGGCAGACTAGTTTAACAGCCGGTATTATCAGATCCCATATTAGCCTATATCTGGCCTTTATTTATATATTTTTATGCTTTTATAAATGATGCATAATATAAATTAAAATTTATAAAGTATTCATTTTTAAAAGATCAATGAATATCAACCAAATGCATTACTTTCTTAGCTACTATTGTGACATCTCTTGACAAATTTTCGTAATAGGTGGTTTTTTTGCTTTTACTTTTTAAGACACATAACGCCATCTTATCGGCAAAAACATGCAGCTCCTCTTAATACATTTTTTAAAATTTTAATATTATAATAATAATTGTCCTCCTGGCGTTTCAACTCAAGTATTCCATCAAATGAATAAAATTTATATCATTATTAGAGTCTGGAATTTTATGTTGTTACAAATTGGAAAATATGTTGCTTAAATATTTCATTTATTCGTTTAATCATTTTTGAAAGCATTTTAAAAAAAAATATACCCCAAAAATTTTATTACCGTACGCAAATTTATTTGTGGTTTAAATTTTTTCATTTCAATATTATGCAAAATTATTTTTTAATATTCAATTAAAAATTTCTGAAATGAAGCATTAATAAAAAAAAAAGTAACTTATGGATAATTTTTCTTTAAAAGCCAATTAAATGTTTTCTTTTGATCGAGTTTATTGCTTGTGGAATCGAAAATTTCTTTTTCTCCCGCTTCATCCATTTCTTCTTTCTCTTTTGACCTTTTCATGTTCAATGAAAATAAAATATTCAAAATACGTATCGAAAAGTCAAACTAATAAGATTAACTCAAACCCTACAACCAATTGATTTCGTTTAATTAAATATTTGGTAAAAGTTTTTTTTTTTTTTTTTTTTTTTTTTTAAGAAAGAAAAAGAAACGAAAACAAGATGGCAACTAGAATTCCAGAAATAAAGAAAAAAATTATCTCATTTCCTTAATAAAATCTAATTAGAATTATAAATCAAGAATAGCTGCCTATCTTTAAGAACAAAGAACTTTTTTTCTTCATTTTTTTATTTTATTAAAAAATTTTCTTTCATTATCTTTAAAGGTTTTTATTATGCTTTGATATACTCTTTCTAAAATTAATTATTTATAGGAAAATTTACAATACTATAGATATTTAAAGGTAATCAGCCAAACCCTCCCCCTCCCGAAACTGGCTAGGATATTGATAATCAACTAATTTTGATGATTTGCAACCTATTCATTCAGCAAGTGTTGCCCAAAGAAAAGGAAAAATGTTTATTTGGAAATTTATAAGAAGTAACCAAGAAGAAAGGCTTCCGTAAGATATGCAACCAAATTGGCTAACTTTAAAAAATTGTTATTTCTTTGGCACAAATCTAACATGTCTAATTCAAGAATTAACAATGACAAAAGAAATAAATGAATCCAATATTCGGAGGCGTACCGAGAGGGGGGTGGAGGGGGGGGGTCTGCCTCAGGGCCCGAGCCGGCATAGGCTCCCAAATACAATTTTTTTTTTTATTTTGTTTGTATTTTATTTTTCTAATAAATAAATGCCCAGGCCCCACCCATTACGGCATAGGCCCCTAAATATGAAAATGCTTTTTGTACTTTTAAATAAATATTGATACTTTTATTATTTAATGGTTAATGAACTCCGAATGAAGTAAAATTTATTTTGTGAGTATTTTTTAATAAAATAAACAAAATTTGAACCCATCCATAAAAAAAATTCGAAATATTTTCACGGGGGAGTCGGGAAAGGGCATAATGAACTGAGAAATACTTAAAATTTATTTTGTCACTGTTATATAAAAAATTTACGTTTAAAAATTTTTCTAATTTAAAAAATGTATAGCCCTTTTTTGAAATAATTTTATCAAAAATCTCATTTATTAACAATATTACTATTTTATTATATTATTAAATAATAATCGTTAATTATTTCGATATTATTTCGAAAATAATATTATATAAGGCAACGAAGCATTTATGACAGCATATTAACTGAGTTTGCCCCTCACCTTTTGCTCGGACCGACTCCTGGTGACATATATCATATGAAATGGTTGATATTCATTATTGAGATGACACCTATGAACAATTTAGACATGAAACAAGCTTGTATCTAGTGTTCAGCTGCTATTCAACAGTTTATCTAATTGAAGGAAGGGCCATAAATGAAGTCAATGTGCAAGTTCATAAATAAATCGTATCAAACTTTTTATTCGTGGGATAAAAAATATTGAGTAAACTTTTTTTTTCGAATAGAATCCCTTGATAAAAAGTGAGTTTAATTTTATTATTCAATAATCAGTAAATGCTTATATATTTTCAGAATATGACTGTTTTTTTTTTTTTTTATTATTATTATTATTATTTAAAATAAATTTTTAAGTTGAAATTCCAAATATACTAGATATCCTTATAAGATTTTAATTTCTTTTCATCGAGTGTCAAAGGGTTCTTTAAACAACTCAGAAGAGCCTTAATCTTATGGTATTTAGTCCCCTCTGGGAAGGGAATGATTTAACTCTGATACTTCAAACTGTGAAAGCCCCCGTAAGATAGGCAACTAGCTTTACGTGAATGTTTTTCAATCTCATAGGTATTTAAAATAATAATTATTATTTAGTATTGGAAATTTTTTATATAGCTGGTTAATTGATGTAGTGGAAAGAGAATAAAAAGAGAGAGCAGCCCATTCATAAACCGAACTCAGTGGGAACAGTCACATAAAAAAAATTTTACTCGCAAACTTTACCATTGTAAAACATCTCATCTACTACTCATATATATATAAAATATACGTATGTTAGTTGTATAGAAATCGACCAACAGTTTAATATAGGTGAAATTGAAATTAATGATGACAACCCTAATGCTCTGAGGATGGCCCTAAACAGGACCGAAACGTCAGCACTGAGGGTATAATAAAAGAAAGTATAATTAGCTGCTCTCTCTTTTTATTCTGCTTCTTCTACAATAATTATTATATTTTAATTTTTACTTTCTCTTACCTATATATGTTAATATATAGAAAGTCTTGGATTCATGTCAAAAAGTCGAGGTTTTGGATATACACGTTTTGAGGTCCCTTGAATCCAAAAAAGTGGTTTTCGCGACATGGTCTGTCTGTCTGCCTGTCTCTGTGTGTGTGTGTGTGTCTGTGAACAAAATATCTCAAGAATGAAAAGTGCTAGGAAGTTGAAATTTTATATTTAAGTTAGGTATCTCCCTGGCACGTGACATGAAGCATTTGAACAAAATCGACAAAAGAGTATTATCGTAGTACTTTACTGATGCACTTTTTAAATTTTCTTAAAATTCGCTCAGATGATTGATTAAAATTCAAAAATCAATTATTTTTTAGATGCTCTTTAAAATGTATATTCTCACTTTGCCATTGAAATCTTCTGAAGACCACTTTACTCTTGTACTTCATAGGGAAGGATAGGAGAAATGGTTGCCATGGTAACAAAATATAAATATTTTCCCATAATTGAATTCAAATGTACCGTACTCTCGGAACCTAAATATATGTCAACACAAAAAAATCTGGTGTGACAAGCACAGTACACAACTTTCACTTGCCGAAGGGTTGTGTGCTGTGCGACCAGCCACACCAGAGTTTTCATAGATACTATTTATTCTACGTATTTTTATTATAGGGATGAATAATGTAAAATTTATTAACATTTACTTTGTCACATGTTTACTATTTTTTTGTTTAGAAAATTTTTAGTCCAACCCTATGTTTTTGTTTTTTTTTTTGTTTTTTATTAAAACGAGGCTATTTAATGTTTATAAGGATTTTCACATTATTTGTTAATTTTCGAGGTATAATTTATCATTTTCTAAGTTCAATTTAAACTCTCAACTTTTTTTTTTGCGAGCCCTTTTTTTTTAACGTATTTATTACTTTTTCTCACAATTAGATTATAATAATCCAAGGGGAGCAAGCACACAAGAATAACATTGGTGTTTTTTTTTTTTTTTTTTATTCTGGCATGTATTTATTTATCTTTTTAATCAAAAATGAATAACAAAACCAGAGAATATTAAAATGATGTCCACGCTTTTTGGCTGCAGGCTATAGAAGAGCAATTTTTTTTTTGTTCTTGCAACTTTGCATATGGTGGCAGCATCCCCCTCCCTCTCTCTCTCTCACTCACATCCCCGTTGGGATCGTTTTGCCTTAACCATCTTTTATCCGAAACTTTTATCTCAATTTCTAAATACAGGGCTTTTATAAAAAAAAGGATCCGGAAAAAATGAGAAAATAAAAGAATAAGATATGATAGTAATAAATTAAATAAATTATTCCTTGAAATGGCGAGAGAAAGAGAAAAAGTATGCAAAGGGTGAGAGAGTGAAAAAAAAATTAGAGAGGCAGAGTAAAAAAGGTATGGAAAAAGAAATATAAACTAATTTATTAATTATTTTTTGATATTTATGGCGGTAATTTTTTTTTTTTTTCTTTAATTCATTCGTTTCTTATAAATTATTCAATTAACTGGCAATTAATTTCTCTCTGAAAAGCGTTTTTTTATCAATTAACTTATGCAATTCTGTTATCTTAAAAAAAAGAAGAGAAGAGCCTCGCCCATCCTGAGTGATTGAGGAATTAACTTAATTATATACACGACTGTACTTTTGAGGTTTATTAAAAATTTGCGAGTAGGCGAGGGTATAAATCAGTTAAGCTTATAATTCTGAGTTGAAAACAATTCGAGTTCAAATCCACCTCATGGCGAAAAATAACCAAGTCTATTTGAGATGTCTTCTCCTGAGGAAGGAAACGTAAACCCACCTCAATTTATTCCCAAGAAAGTTACTTCTCAGAGAAACCACAGCATTTCAATTCTAACACTAATGCTTGAAGAGAGAAACAAATTTGCTCTTATTATGGCGGTTAATGGGACAAAGCTGTTCGCATGTTTTTGCCAATAAGATTAGGGATCTTAAAAAATTAGCCCCAATTTACGAAAATATTACGAATTTGCCAAACGATGGCAGGATGGTAGGGCTAGATTTAATCTCATGTATTTGTTTAATTTTCGTTGATAATGAATAGTTTATAAATATATTATATAAAAGTGGCCAGATAATTGCATAAGATAACCAGTTCAGCAAGCCCTCTGGCCTTGGTGCAGTGGTGCAGTTTCCTGGCCTTATGTACCAAGAGTCGCGGGTTCGCATCCCGTCTCATGCGACAATTTATTTTAATTTAATTGGTTACGAATAAACTGAAATAGACTGAGACGGGGTCTAAATGGCCTCTGTTGCCGAAAAAGACCTTAAATAAAAAACAATCCAGTCCCCTATCGGCAGAATGCCTGACTATGGCAAAAAAATTGAGATTCTCGCTAGCATCTGATCCAATAGTTAGCCCTAGTTTCATACTTTCATTAGCTTAAAGTAAAAATTATTTTTTAAAAATATAGATTTTGCCAATAAATATAAATGGAATTGGAAAGATTTAAATTTTAATTAAAATATTCAATTCTTAACAAAACAAAAATAAATTTAAATAAAAATTTTTTTTTCATCTCTACCTATTTATTTATTTTTCTTTTTATTTAATAAAATAAATATCAAATGGAAAGAGATAAATATACATTTTGTTTTTCTTTTATATTCTTCAGTAAGCAAGAGTGAAAAATTTTATTCGCTAGTAAAATGGATTAAATTAAAAATTCACGTTTTTTACATTTTCAAGCAATTCTTTGTTGGATTGCCTTAAGCGAAATTTGCAAAAATACCAATGATAAAGCAAAAGCAAATTAGGCTTAAGCCTTGTCTGGCCTTCGTGAAGGATTCTCTATCTCTCTCTCTCTCTCTTCTGGTCGATCCTGGGGGATCTCTTGTATTCACAAGGCCTCCTTTTTCGCCATAAGGATCATTTCTTTGATCGCCCTTGCATTCTAAAGGGCAAAGGAAAATCGGGAAAGTGAGCTGGGGGACGAGGGAACGGTTTAAGGAGTCGAAAAAAAGGTATGAGCGAATCTACCTATTGAGAAAGAATCCGATCTATAATAAAAAGATTCACCTAGAGAACAAACAAATTATAATATTTTGAAAAGTTCATAAAAAAGTCGGTACTCAATTTGGCATTTAAAATGAGACTAAATCAGATTTCGTTTTAAACTTGAGAAAAAATCTGCTGTGACTTAGGGAGCATACAAGTATTACGTAACGCAATTTTTGAATATTTTTGACCCCCCTCCCCTCCACGTTTTAGTAAAAAACTTATTATACCTTTTAAAGAACATATAAAAACTAGTTGATTTAGGAATTTTAATCAAAAGGGTTCCAGCGAACTTTGAGAAATTCGAAAAAAACTAAAAATGTACATCAGTAAAGTGTACTTCAAACAATTTTTACAAAAATACTCTGATATATATTTTAAATAGCAACTAAAAAATAGTTGTTTATGAACTCTAATCAAAATCGTCAGACCGAATTTTGAGAAATTTGTAAAAAACTGAAAATGTACTTCGGTAAGCCACTAGTACTTTTTGACCGATTTTGTTCAAAAGCATATCTTAACTGTCCGGGAGGATAGTTAACATACAGTAAATATAAAATTTCAACCTCGTAGCTCAAACAGACAGACCATATTGCGAAAACCTTTCTTGGGCTCAGAGAACCTCTAAACATGAATTTCCATCAAAATCTCGACCTCGAATTTTTGACATGAATCCAATACTTTTCTCTCTCTCTCTCTCTCTCTCTTTTTATATATATATATATATATATATATTACATTTAAAGGTAAGAGAAAGTAAAAAATCTCTGAAATTATATCAGCGTGAAAAAGACACTGCAATAGTCCTTGTGAAATATACAGTATATATACAATATATTTTTCTTTTTTTTTGTAGATTAGCTATAAAAAATTTACCTGCCTCGCTTTTTCCCTCTTAATCAAAGCATCAGCCTCTCTTACTCTCTCTCCATTTATATTAATTTCATAAATAGGTTCTATAGATCCCTTCTATTATTTTGATGCTGTACATTAAGTCAGACACAATAATATAATTTCGAAATGACATCTCATATTCATCACTGGTATAACCACTATATTTTATAACTCGCTGAGCAAGTCATTAAAGGGTGGTAATAAATAAATATTATATATAGTATTTTTGAGGCAAATTTCATATTAAATTAAATTAATAAAAAATTTATGCGGTTCATTATCTTTAGATATAATAAATTTAATTTCATTATTAAAATATGAAAATGAAGGTAATAACTCGATTGTTCAGTACATGAACTAATCTCCTTTAAAGTCCAGCGAGAGATACACTTAAATAGAAACATTCAAATGAGTCATTTTAACTGAATAAGTTCGAATTGATTTTAATGGATGTTAAATTATATATGTATTCTAAGAATTATATCGTTTTAAATTCATATATGAATCAACATCAATTAAAGGATTAAATTCGTTAATTAAATGGACCTTTTGTCTTTCCGAAATTTCGAAAGCTTGATTTAAAAAATATATATATATATGTTTAATTACTAAGAAGTATATTAATATCAAAAGTAAGTTGGGATTGCCTTGAAGTTGGTAAATAAAAAAATATAAAAATTTGGAGATTTATTTGCTTTTATAAATTCAGAAGTTAAATTCAATTTAATGGAAATTTTTTAGCAAAGTGATTATCATATGTGAGATTTTTTTTTTTTTTTTTTATTTTTTTTCCATCTCCGCCCCTTATTCCCCCTTCCCTCTTTCTTTAAATTTAATTTTAAAAAAAAAAAAAAAAAAAAATTTTTATTTTTTGGGGGGGGAGGGGAACCGGGGCCCGCGGCGGGAGGCGGAACCCTCTCCCCCCCCCCCCCCCCATGTGAGATTTGATGAAAACAAATTCATTTAAATATTTTTCGAGATCTATATATTTGAATAAGATTTTAGTATTCAATATCCCTTTGCTGCCTCCCCACATCTTGTGGGTACGTGGATGGCGACCACGAGCTACCCGAGCTGGGACATGCAGTCCTTCTATTCTTTACATGTCTGTCCCTTCCTTCTATATTTTCAACAGGCGTCACACCGTGTGAGGGGCCGGCCTGTTCTATTTCTTCCGGTCGAAAAAAAAAACCCATTCCGCCTACCCCGCCCAATGAATAAGAAGAAGAAGATTAGTAGCTATTCAAATCATCTCAATTCGGACTTACCCATTAAGTCATATATATATATATATATATATATATAGTAAGGAATAAAGAAAATGCGATTGCATCTACGTTTAATTCGTTTTTGCTGTAGATCGAGGGTCCAGTGGCTTGGTGCAATGCAATATATAGCACACCAATGCCCTGGTAAGGCCAGAGATCCTGAGTTCGATTCCCGGGAGCCATGGGGGGCTTGGACTTACCAACAAAAAACATACAGTCTTGTTAAACAAATTCATTTGTCGAAATATTAAGTGCCCCATGGTCCTCCATTCTCTCCAGTATGGGAGGAGAGCTCACAATTTCTTTTAAAAAGATTAAACAATAATTCTTTATTTTCTTAAATTTAAAAAGAAATCTACTTACCCCTAGTATTAAATAAATAATTATTTATATTACAATTTAAAAAAAAAATACGCCTATGTTGATTGTTTTTGCGCTTTAGGACAAAAATTAATTAATTTTTTTTTTTTTTGCTTTCCTTTTATTTTTTCTTTTAAGATCAATTTTATACTGCTATTATTCTATTCATTTGCATTATCTTCGAGTTGCTTTTCCATTTTGTTAAACCTCTTCTTGAAAACCACAGAGATCCTTTTAATTTTATTATTTTAATTAATGAAAACAACGAATCGTGAAGTTTCTCAAAGGGCAGATAACAACGGAGAAATGAGAATCATCTTTCATTTTGAATTAATATTATTATTCTTTATATAAATAAAATACCATTTTAAGAAATGAGTTTTAGGGCGAATCTCATTTAGCATTTGGCATTGGATATTAGATCGTGAAAAGATATATAATTTCAGAGAGAAAATAAAAAGTTGTTCTTGTTTTTTTTTTTTTTATTTTAAACAACTATCTTGACAAAGCAAATAAAATTCAATTAAAATCACAGAAATATTATATATACTGTATATGTATGTATTTGATTATAAGCAATTTGTCAGGGTAACTCTTAATGGGCAGTTTTTTTAAATGTATATGCAGTGATGCAATTAGGAGTGTTTTGTGGGTTAATCCCCCCTACTCCTCTTGAAAGGAATGGTTTCTTTAGAGAAAAGAGATGTAATTTTAAATTGGTAACCATTTGGTTCTATTTGAAACTTTATAATTAAACATATCACCTAGTGTTTTTGATTAATTTTACGGTGTGTGGTGTTTTTTGTGTATTTATTTGGCCTTCGAAACTTACTTTTCTCTAAAAAAAATTTTTTGCATTTTGTTATTATTTATTTATTTATTTATTGTCTTTTTCGGAAGCGAAGGCCATTTAGACCCTGTCGCTATTTATTTCACCTGGATTGGTAGCCAATCCAATTGAACCAAATTGTCGCATGAGACGGGATACCTTTGGTATAAAAGGCCAGCACGCTACCCACTACACTAAGCCCCGATGGGGGGGGGGGGGGCTGACCTCTAGAGCAAGAGGCAGAAACTCAACCACTGAGCTATAACCCAAGGGCAAAGACGTAGCTAGGATAACTCGTATTCGCTATCCACGTACTCACAAAAAGTGAGCCTCTTAAATCGAGTTGTATATCTATAATTTAATTTATAATTGTATTTCAACAAGTTAATAAAAATGTATAAGGTCAAATGCCCTCAGAAGCCAAAAATACTTTTAAAAAAAAGCTTGTTTTAAACTAAATGATTTAAATTAAATATTCATTATTTTAATGTTGTGTGTCTGTAAAATAAATTTGAATTTGCCTCTTTTGTTAAAAATATTAATATTATATCAAATAAATTAATTCTCATTTATAATAAAAAAAAGGTACTTAAAATGATTATTTTTTTAATTAAATTTTTAAATTATTAATTTATTATGCTTGATGTAAAATATTAAATTATTTTTCAATTTTTCGAACTGAGGCCACCATCTTCGTTCCAACCTCTGAGTTTGTGATTGCTCGCTGTCAAATAAATACGTGATCGTGCTAATTTATTTATTTCCAATTGTAAATTTTATATTCTCCCAAAAATAAAAGTGATTATATATTAATATTTATGATTTATTTTGAATATATAATATATTCAAATATAATGATGAGATGAATTTCACATGTTATTGATAATTTTTTATTGTGTGACAAGTGACTTTCAATTATAATTTTCAAATTAAAATATTATTATTAAGTGCATCTTCAATTTAACCAGTGAATCTTTATTTAGTGATTTATATAATTTCTTTTTTATTATTTGTGAAATGTGATATCAACACAAACGTCAAAAATTGGGTGCCTGCTCATTGAAAGGACTTCAACGTCCAAAGGGTCAGTAACATATTTTTAATAGAATCAACAAATAATGCATGATTTAAAAAATACTATAATACTAACATCTAAAAAAAAAAATAAACCCCATCAACTCCAATTATTAACCCATTAATTTTTATAATAACAGTGTCAGTTCGGTTTGGCATATTTTTTACTTTTAAAATATTTTATTTTTATATTATAATACTTTATATTTAAAATCATTAATATTAGATCAAATGATTCTCTTTATGCCCTTTATGAGGTAATCGAATACTAAAATCTTTTATTATTTCTATAAATATTGATAAATATTTTTATTAATATATTTTTTTATTTATTTTAAACATATGAAAGCAGTTTCATAAAAATATCATTAAAGAAAATAAGAGTACATTTAAAATGAGTGAAAATGACACATTTAAACAAAGGCTATAATTAATATTATTTATTAACTGAATTCCAATATTATATATATAATATTGTTCTTTTTTTGGCATGTTTTCTACTCATGCAAGCCGGCATAATTAAAAAAGTTGTTTCTCTAGCAATTTTGATTGCCCATTTCATTGACATTTAATGTTACTTGAGAAAGACTGTATGACTTAGGAAAGAAATCAATATAATAATTGATTTTAAATTATTTATCATTTGGAATAAATAACCTTATGTACCGGTATAAGTTATATATATATGTCTCTTACTGTCTATACTAGTCTCTTGGCTAACTGATTCTCTTCGCTTGTCCAATGAGTGTACTCCCACTCATGTTTTTATTTTTTTTTTCCACATGTGATTATTTTGTTGTTTTTATAAAAGATGTTGAAATTCTTTATTGGAATATTTCCAAGGTTCAGACCACGAAAATTTCAATTAAAAATTTTTTATATTAAATAAAAACAATGAAATAATCACATGGATGTTTCAACTTTGACTCTCACTGACTCTCAGGGAAATGCCGATGACTAGCCAATAGCTTCGCTCACATTTGGTCTATAGTTTACTAAAATTTTCGGAATAATAATATAATTATCAGTTAAGGGGGTATTTTCCCCATATGTAATATTAATTAATTCATATGGGAAAAATTAAATTCACATCTCTAGTAGTGACATGAATACATGTCTTTTATATTAAATAAATAAAATCTTAACACTTTTCTTTTAAAGAGGGATAAAATTGAAAGCTTGATTACATTTTTGTTGTTAGGGGGAGGGGAAGGGGGCGTTTATTAAGACTCTACAAAATATATTTGGTTTTTATTGGATATATGAAATTTTTCCGGCTTTTTTTATTTCTAATTAATAAAATATTATTAATATAGAATATAGGTAGTCCGCCGCGAAAGCGTGGAGATCCTGGTTCAAGTCCAAGGGGTGTAATTTTGCCCAATCATAAATACAAACTCATCTCGCAAATTTTCAATCTTAAACGATATATTGACAGGCTAATTCAGTCTATTGAGCGTTGATGAAAATATTCCATCTTTTTTTAAACAAAGCTCTTACCTAGTTAATATTTTATTTTTATTATGAATCTTTATTTTTTCTTAATTGCACTCAGTCAATTAAACTTTATTTGAAAATTATTCCAATACATTCAATATTTATTTCCGAGTGGTATAATCTGTGTCTGTTATCAGGTGGAAGTCAAATCACGTCTGTGATAACGGCTTGAAATTGAGTAAATAAATTCTATTCTATATACGCTTGTATAATTTTTCAATACTTTTGAATAATTTATGTTTTGGTGTATTTTTGAGCTTAATATTATTGAAAAACAACACGTAGCGATTGTATATTGTAGATCTATGGGTTAGAAAGTGTAAACAGGGGTGACCAATGAAATGATACTCTATGCTTTTCCAATAACAATAACAGAAAAGGGGAAAATGTTCATACATAAAAGTAAGGCTGATTTTTTTTTTTTTTTACATTAATTAGAGTTCATCCTGAATGGATACAAATCAAAGTGAATTAAATCTGTTTTAATTAATTTTTGATGACTCAATTAATGCATTATTTATATATTATAATACTATAAACTCGTTATTTATCCCATCAGAGATCCTGATACCTAAACACGGAGCCATTTAATTTAATTTTATAATCAGTCAGATTTTGTAGAATTTTTCAATAAATCTTCTTAGTCTTAGTCCACTACTGCGGGATCGGCTCATAAATTACCGTCGATAAAATTGTTCTTTCATTTCGGCTACAAATCCAATGCTTATTTTATTTCATTTTTTTTTTTTTATATTTATTTATTTTGCCATTGACCTGATTACGGCCAAAGCAAACAAATATTCTTTTTTCTTTTCAATTATTCTTGATTACTTAGATTTATTATGTAGACTGTATATATATATACTCATAGTATTTTCGAAAAGACTTGTTATATAATTGAAATTATGAATTTATTTTCATACCAAGAACACAAAGCTCTTAACCAAGACTGAAAAGTTAGCTAGGGAGATACAGAATAGAGGTAGGGTTCAAACCCCTCCCTCCATGGAACCCAAGCTATGACTAGATATTTAATACAAATTATATTTCAAATTACGCTTGGATATATTTTAGGGGTGGATTAATTAAGAAAGTCTTTTAAAAATTATTTTACTTCAAATATATCCCTAATAAATAAATAAATTCAAAAAATTACGCTTGGAAGTATTTTATTTTAAAGAGGGTGTGTTTTAGGGGTGGATTAATTAAGAAAGTCTTTTAAAAATTATTTCATTTCGAATATATCCCTAATAAATAAATAAATACAAAAAATTACGCTTAGAAGTATTTTATTTTAAAGAGGGTGAGTTTTAGGGGTGGATTAATTAAGAAAGTCTTTTAAAAATTATTTACTTCAAATATATCCCTAATAAATAAATAAATTCAAAAAATTACGCTTGGAAGTATTTTATTTTAAAGAGGGTGTGTTTTAGGGGTGGATTAATTAAGAAAGTCTTTTAAAAATTATTTTACTTCAAATATATCCCTAATAAATAAATAAATTCAAAAAATTACGCTTGGAAGTATTTTATTTTAAAGAGGGTGTGTTTTAGGGGTGGATTGATTGAGAAAGTCTTTTAAAAATTATTTCATTTCGAATATATCCCTAATAAATAAATAAATTCAAAAAATTACGCTTGGAAGTATTTTATTTTAAAGAGGGTGTGTTTTAGGGGTGGATTGATTAAGAAAGTCTTTTAAAAATTATTTCATTTCGAATATATCCCTAATAAATAAATAAATACAAAAAATTACGCTTAGAAGTATTTTATTTTAAAGAGGGTGTGTTTTAGGGGTGGATTGATTAAGAAAGTCTTTTAAAAATTATTTCATTTCGAATATATCCCTAATAAATAAATAAATACAAAAAATTACGCTTAGAAGTATTTTATTTTAAAGAGGGTGTGTTTTAGGGGTGGATTAATTAAGAAAGTCTTTTAAAAATTATTTCATTTCGAATATATCCCTAATAAATAAATAAATTCAAAAAATTACGCTTGGAAGTATTTTATTTTAAAGAGGGTGTGTTTTAGGGGTGGATTGATTAAGAAAGTCTTTTAAAAATTATTTCATTTCGAATATATCCCTAATAAATAAATAAATACAAAAAATTACGCTTAGAAGTATTTTATTTTAAAGAGGGTGTGTTTTAGGGGTGTGTAAAAGAAGTGAGTCTTTTAATAGTTATTTAATAAAGAGATTTTGATTTTATTCCCAACGGAATAAAACCCCGTTAGTTTGTTTGCAAATGAAAAGTATTTTTATAAATAGAGAATCTATTTGATAATTTTTTATTTCTTGGGCGCTTAGAGAGCAATCTGTTTATGCTTGCTCGGTTGCTACCTGCCTGCCTGTCTCTAGTTGAATTCGAGTCGTGTAATGAGTCACTCCGTTCGTCTCTCGCGTGTGTTTAGTTTATTTTATATTGTGTTGTGTTATTTGTGCAATTAAGACGTTCAGCCTCCAACCTCATTACTCCCCGTTTGGTCATCTTATCATTAAGGTATTGAATATTTCCTTATCTCATTTGCATAACGGATTAACTAACATTTTATATTTATTTATTTTTTCACTTTTTTTTTTCTCTCTCTTTTTAATATACTCATATTATTATAACACTCTGATAAAGTATAACACTCAGGGAGTGAGAGGGTGTAAATCACCCCCTTCTAATCAACTAAAATACTATTTTTCTTAATAGATAAAATACAAAAACAAAAATTATTTATTAATCACTATTATTAACATGTTTTTCTTTAATCAAATGAAGTCCGTTCTCTTTTTCTCTATCCTCCCCACCCTATGACTT
Source organism: Euborellia annulipes (assembly GCA_023213315.1). Taxonomy (NCBI): domain Eukaryota; kingdom Metazoa; phylum Arthropoda; class Insecta; order Dermaptera; family Anisolabididae; genus Euborellia; species Euborellia annulipes. The sequence continues at coordinate 20,461 of JAKCPI010027184.1, forward strand.
TCTTAACAAAAACTCTAACAATAATTAGTAATTAAATATTTTTTTTAATTGAAAAATTAAATTCATAAATTTCGTCTATTTTTTTGTTATTTGTGCAAAAACGACGTTCGTTCACCCCCCAAATTCACGACTCCCCTTTTGATCATCTAATTATTAAGGTATATAATAAAGTGGGACGAGAGAGGGTGTAATCCACCCCTTCTAATACTCCAAATTACTATTATAAATAAAATTTCAAAATAAAAATTATATTTTTTATAAAAGTCTTTCCTCCAATCGATTGGGGTAAGTCCTCTCTCCCTCCCCTTAACAAGGGCGGATCCAGAGGAGTTTTTCAGTGAGGGGGGAAAGTATTCTGGTGTGAGTGATTGCACAGTACACAACTTTCTCTTACTTTCGGTATTTTAAAGTTGCATTCTGTATTTGTTTGACATATTTTTTGTGTCGAAATAGATTTGAACAAACAAACACCCCTATTGAGCATTTTGAGGGACCCACTTTTTTTTGGAATTAGGGACCCTCAAAATGAGTATTTCCTTTAATATCCATTGAATTTTTGACTTGATCGCAATATTACATATATAGTATATTTTCACTTTTTTTTCTCTTTTTAATTGTCTCATAATATTATTCAATTTGTAATTATAACTTTATAAATTGTAGCAGCAGCTTTCCTCGTGTAATTATAACATCTGATAAAGTATAACACCCAGGAAGTGAGAGGGTGTAAATCACCCCCTTCTAATAAACTAAAATACCATTTTTTTTAATATATAAAATTTAAAAACAAATATTCTTTGTTAATCACTTTTATTAACATGTTTTTCTTTAATCAAATGAAGTCCGTTCTCTTTTTCTCTCTCCTCCCCCACCCCATGCTTTTCTTAACAAAAACTAATTTTTCTATCATAGGGCTAATTAGTAATTAAATATTTTTTTTTTTTAAATTGAAAAAATAAATTCTATTTCGCTGTTTAATTTCTTATTAAAATCAGTAATTTTCAAAGCTTGAAGCTCATCTTTTAGTATGACATTAAAAAGTGAAATATTTTATATGAAACTAGCTGCATAGGGGGGATTTGGGGTTCAAACCCCTCGTCCCCATAGATATTTAAGCTCTATAATAGGGGTGGCCTAGTTCCTTGATAGTCCAAGCCATTTTTCAAAAAATGAAACTTTTCGCGAGCCACAATTAAATTCGTATTAAAAAGTATGCAAAAAAGGTATTAAAAAAAAAATTTTTAAGCCAAACTTTTGCCGCCCTGCGGAAAATTTTTTCCCCTCCCGTGAAAATCTTTTTACCTTTTTTTAGGGAAGCGAAATTTTTGCAGCCCTGCGCAAAATTTTTTTTCTTTTCACCCCTTCCGTGGCCTTTTTTTTGGAAAACGAGATTTTTTCGCGTTAACGAAAATTAACATTTTTATAGAGCCACAAATAATCCTTTTTTTTTTAAACATTCACACTTTTTTCTCATTCACACTCACATGCACCCACACATTCACACAGTCTTTTCGGCAACTTAGGCCATTTAAGACTTTGACGATAACCGTTATGAATATATATTATTTGGGGTCCAGGCAGAAAAATAAATAACGATTATCGTAAAAGTCTTATATGGCTTAAGTTGCCGAAAAGACTGTGTGAATGTGAGAGTGAATGAGAAAAAAGTGTGAGTGTTTAAAAATAAAATAAGAGGGTTGAATGAAAAATTGCGGCACTTAATTAAGCAAAGGTGGGCCCGAGCCAGCCCGAGGGGGGTCCAGGGGGCGAAGCAAAGTGGGCAGAGTGGCTAGCCATATATAATATTTCATCAGACGCCCTATACTGCCTTAATAGTCGGGAGGGGGGAGTCATCCTTAACCCCTCCCATCAAAAATTTCTGGCTACGCCTATGGTTTGTTTGGATTATTTATTTTTAATTTACGAAATCTTTCAACGAGAACCTACCGTCAAAAATTTAAATTTTATTTTTATTAACACTATTTTTTTTTTATTATTTTATCAATTTTTTTTTTTGTTTCTCCTAAATTAGTATTCCATTTCTCACTCTCTCTCAGCGTTTGCTTACAAAGCTCTAATCGCGCGTCGTCCACAAATTTGACAATCGCACGTTATTTATTAGACTCGCGATAACTCGGCGTTTGCGTATTTATTGGCATTTCATATATGCATTTATGCATGGGCAATGTGAACAACCCCCCCCCCCCCTCCTATCTCCATTTTCACAAACCAAATCAACCAAGGGGTGTCTTTTCTCGCGTGTAAATCCTGCTGATGATCAGTATGCGAAAGAACCCATCCTCTTCTTCAAGTCCTTCAATCCTTTCGATTCCGGCCCTTTTCGTTGAAAACTAACTCGGGAGGAGGTTCACACATAGAGGGTCAGTGTAGGTATTACGCCCATCCTACTTTGCTTGGTCGGCAAAGAAAGGGGCTCAAGTTCTTGCACGTTGGGAAAAAAGAGAGAGATGAAAGGGGCTGAATTACATTGGGACAGCCACTCCCTCACACCCTCTGCAATATAATAGCCTGAGGACAATCTAGGTCACTGGACAAACCAACTGAAATAGATCGATCTATTCAATTTCGAAAATAAATTTAATTAAAAATAGATTCCACCAATCCCCAATTCTATAAAGCTTGTTCTATTATTTTATTCTCTATTAAAAAAAAAAAAAAATACTTTGTTTTTTAAACGTTTGAATTGTTTGAGCACGATATCTATACAAATGGAATTATAATGTTTTATATATCTGCGTTATTTGACTGAATGATATTCATCATAGGCGTAGGCAGAAATTTACAATAGGGAAGAGGGGGAGTGGAGGACTTATAATTTTCACTCCCCCTGCCTCATTAGGCAATAAAAAAAATGTTCAAATTAAATATTGATTTACTCATATGATAACGTATTTTTATCTTCTTACTCAATACTTTTTTGTTGTATAGGCTGTAAATTGAAATTTTTACTTCTATTCATTAAGATAATGAATTATCAAATAGAAAATATTTTTAAATTCTTGTTTTTGTTTCAAACAAAAAAATCGTCCCTTTGCCACTCCACACACACACACACACATCTACTCTCCTCACACAGACGAATATATATAGATATACTTTTCTAAATGGTCTTATTCTTGTTGTTACAGGTTCAGAACGGCTACAAACCTGGATAGCCTTTGTGTCCAAGTCAGTATAGGCTGAACAAGTGCCCGGGTCTTTAGTGGTTCCTGTGTTCATCAGTTTGGATTCTTCACATCCTTCATTTGGTGAGTTAACTCTTAAAATTTGTACAATTCTAATTTATTTTTAAATTATATTTATACTGATATATAAATCTTTGATAAATTCAAAGAGTAATTATTAAAAAACATGACGAAGTAGATTCATTTGATTCAAAGTATAGTTTAACTTTTACCGATCAACTCTAGTATAAAGCAAGTTTAATCTTATCAATTTTGACTTATTGAGATTTATTTATACTTGTATATTTATTGTTTATAATTATCTAATACTTTATTAGTATTTCGATTTTCGAATTTGTATTTTCTCGTCGGAAAATTCGGTTCACTTTTCTTTATAAAATTTCATCCTGCTTTAGAGATAAATATTTTGATCAACTTTCGGTACATTTCTATAAAAGAACATTTACTAATGTATTTTATCAAGTCATATGGTTTGAATTCCCAAAAATATGCCTACCCTCTCCTAGATATGCCGATGGTATTCATTAGTAAACATTTTTACTTTCTCTTACCTATATTTTAATTTATATTAATATAGCCTATAGAAAGTATTGCATTCATACCAAAAATTTGATGGGAATACACGTTTTGAAGTCTCCTGAGTCCCAAAAAGTTGATCCCGCAAAATGGTCTGTCGGGCCCCCGGGTCGAATCCCGAGGACAATGAGATTAGGAGACGAGTGGATGTTTGGCTCACCATCTCACATTTAATTAGTTAAATTGAAAAATCTGACTTTCCAAATCTTTTTTTTTTATTATAATACATGTATCGACATTTTCAACATTTTTTTTAATTTAGCCGGGGCAGGTGCAAAAAAATGAATTATTTTCATCTCCTTTCTTAATTAGCTTGATTCGTTTTTGATTGCTGGAAATAGATAATAGAAAGGATTAATTACTTTAAAGGGACCCGGATGTCCTCTTAGAAATATTAATAGAAAAATATTTAGAGTTGATTATTTTTACTTTGTCTTACCTCTATATATGTTAATATATAGGGAGAGAAAGTATTGGATTCATGTCAAAAATTCGATGTCGAGATTTTGAACAAAATATCTCACGAACGAAAAGAGCTAAGATGTTGAAATTTTATATTTAAGTTAGGCACCCCCCATGGGACGTAACACGAAGCTTTTGAACAAAATCGACCAGAGTACTAGTACTTTACTGATGCACTTTTTCAGTTTTTTTCGATTTTCTCTAAATTCGCTCCAATGATTTTTTTTTTAAATTCAAAAATCAATTATTTTTTAGATGCTCTTTAAAATGTATATTCTCATTTTGTCATTGAAATCTTTTGAAGACCACTTTACTCTTGTAGGCCTACTCCATAGAAAAGATAAGTGATGGTTGCCATGTCAACAAAATATAAATATTTTCCCATACTTATAAATTTTACATCTTGAATCTCTTATATATCGGTGGAAAGTAAATATATATCGACAGGAAAAATCTGGTGGGACAAGCACAGAACACAACTTTCGAATGCCGAATGTAAGAGAAAGTTGTATGCTGTGCGACCAGTCACACCATATTTCGTTGTCTTCTAACCAAAAGTAAAGTGCAATAAATGTTCTTCGTCGTTGTCCTAATTTGATACCCGCTTTTAAATTGATGTTAAAACAGCGCATATCAAAATTCATTAAGTTGAAAAAAGAAGATAACCAAATTACTTAATTTTTTTTTTTATAATAAAATTCCTCATTATTTAAAGAAATTTTATTTTATTTTTAATATTCAGTAAAAGCACTCAGTGAAACGAAGGGTTATCTAAATATACGCACAAATTTTGATGACAAATTGATCCACTTAAACGGGGCTTATCAGAGAATACACATCATAATAATAATAATTATGTTTAATGATGATATAAATTTTCTCCTAACGACGTGTTTTATCATTCTTCAATAGAATTAGATACTTAATAAAACTCTGAAAAGTATCTGTTATCTATTTATGTAAAAAAAAGTTTATCTTTTTATTATTAATGGCGAAAAAAAGGAAAAAAAAATTAAAATATAATTATTTGATAAGTCTCTGGTGTCGCTGTCGGCAATTTTGCTTTTTCGGTGTCCGCATATTTTTATGTCGACACTCCGGCCCTGAGAATTACACAGATTTTCAAAAAATCGTGGTCTCTTAAACATAAAGAACTCTGATATTAAACTTATTAAGAAGTGAGCTCAATAGATGAAGCTTTTAAATTAATTCAAAATCAGTTCTTCAATTGACCGTTCTAATCACTAAAATATATTCCCAAATTTTTAATTTTGAGGTATGTCTTTGTGGCTGGAAGAATTTCTAAGGCGCAGTCAAAAAGAATTGCAAGACATATGCAGCCAAAATTATTTCTTTTATTGTGCCGTTCCAGGCTGACGTTTCGGCCACTAGTCTAGGCCATCTTCAGAGCTAAAATATTTTCATACATATTATTGTCACATGTTATTATTACACTTTCTGTATAATATAAAAATATAAAAATAAATATAATTTACGGAAATAATATAGAGTACATACCCGGAGGCGAGAATAAATGAAAATTAAAAATTTCAGCGACACACATTCGCATGAACGGAGAGCTAGCTCATAAGGACAACGAAAGAATGATGTTATGAATGACTAGTTAGTAATTTTCATAATAGTATGGGGAGCGTACAAGTATTACGTAACGCAATTTGGGGGAAGGGGTGTCGTAAAACGTTACCATGCGTTACAATGGGGGAGGGGGGTTGAACAACGCGTTACGTGTCTGGTATTTTAGCGACTTTCCGGTACTTTGCGCAGCATAATTGTGATTTTTAGATAAAAATGGCCACTTGAGCGTTACGTAACGTCTAGGGGGGGGTCCAGAAAAATGTTACGGCGCGTTACATGGGGGAGGGGAGGGGGTCAAAAATCTTCAAAAATTGCGTTACATAATACTTGTACGCTTCCATGGAACTTCACAACAAAAGAAATAATTTTGGCTGCATGTCTTGCAATTTTTTTCCGCCTTTCAAATGATTAATCAGAAGAATATAGATAAATTTTTAGCAAGATAAATAAAATTGGCAAAAGCCACTTATTAGATACTTAGATATTTCGTATCATTTTACGACTTTCCATCAGCTGGACCACATTAATAATGCCACAATATATTGCAATATTTTTTACTTTGATCATAGAGAGAAAAATTATAGAATATTGCAATAAAGCAATTCGTCCTCTAAAACGTGTCGAACACCTTCATATTTATAATGCGGCTACCTCTTAATTTAAATAAATAACGGTATCTAAATAGCTCCCAAAAATCTTAAAAGTTAGTTTTACTTATTGATATATAGGAATATCTGTTGTGATAATCTCACAGCACACAATTTTTAATTACCAATGGTATTAGAAAGTTGTGTTCTGGGTTTGTCCCTCCATGTCTACATACAGTATATTTAGTTTCCGGCAGTAGGTCCTATATTAAAATTCAAGATGTATTTATAAACTGGGAAAATATATCCATTTCTTCTATGCTTTCTATGAAATACAAGAGTAAAGTGTGCTTCAAACAATTTTGAGAACAAAATGAGAATCACATTATACAGAGGAACTGAAAAATAATTATTGATTTATGAATTTTAATCAAAATCGTTAGAGCCAATTTTGAGAAAATAAAAAAAAATTTTTTTTTTTTTTTTTTAAATATTTTGTAGACGAGAATTAAAAAAAAAAAACTCAAACTTCAGTAAAGTACAAGTACCGGGGTACCTAACTTAAATATAAAATTTCAACCACGTAGCTTATTTCCTTCTTGCTTTAAAATGGACAAAGACAGAGTGAGTGAGAAAGAATATTTTACGGGACCCACTTTTTTGGAACATCGAAACTTGTATTTCCATCAAAATTTTGACATCATCAACCACATAGAAAGTTGTGTTTCACATGAATCCAATACTTTCTCTCCCTTGATATATATATAAATTTATATCTGTATTTAAGTAAGAAAAAGTAAACATTTCTCAACTCTCTTCTAGAAGACTAGAAGCGCGGTCACCAAATAAGCAGTTCATCGTAGCGGGTTGTCTATCTTTAAGGCGCGCCATGGCATAATGTGAGCCTGGGCATTTTTATTTCGATTATTATTATTATCATTATGCCAAATTTGTTAAGTCAAGATTTAGACTATTTGTAATCAAATATTTTTTTATCTCCGACGGGCTGTAATTAATAAATTCAATTTTATAAAAAATCTCGACATCGAATTTTTGAAATGATCGCAATACTTTCTCACTATATATTACATAGATCTATATAGGTAAGAGAAAGTAAAATTCCTAGTTAAAAGGATATTTGTTCTGAATTTTTAGCGAAAAAAAATTCATAACTTATGATTACATTACATACACACAGTTGGTTAACTCTAATTTAATATTCCTAAACTTTCCTACACTATAATATTGATTAAATCAATAGAAAAAAAGATTCTTAATTTTCTGTAGGCTACTCTAAAATTTATTTATATCTTCTCATTTCCCGTCTCAAACCTTCAAAAATACACAAAAAATTCTTTAAACATACATATTGGAATATTTCGGGTATATGAATTCACTTAGAAGGCAATTTTGGTTATCAAGAGAAATTGACCCAAATTCGGGGCCACAAGTAAGAGTACACCGAGTATAAATTGGTGGATCCGTGGTTCAACCCCCGACAACACACTCTTACTTTTTTCGGGTATATGAATTAATAAATATTTATTTATTTAATTTTATAATTTTTCCTAGTGGGTCACATACGCGATGTATATAATATCTTATATATTGTATATGTAATTTCTTATTTATACATATTGAATGTTTCGGGTTAATATCTTTCTAAATCACCATCAAAAGGAATATGGAAAGCTATTTATTTATTTATTTATATTTTGTAATAAAAAACTATACTTTTGGTTTTGTTCCTTTTCTCTCTGACTTCATAGACATTATGTCAATATTCCATTTATTTATTTTTTTGATATTGGAATAACAGCAGCAAGTGATAATGGAAATTATTATTCAATCATTATCGCAAAGTTCTTCAATATTTATGTCCCATAAATTTTCCATTCAAGAGATTTTTTATAGCTATAACAATCAATGATTTTTCCATTTTCTAAGCGCAATAAATATTAACCCAATCGATAGATGCCCTATAAGAAATACTTTTTATTTGAAAAATTCATAAAGTAAAAAAAAAGCTCCAAGAAGATCTAGGGTGTCACTAAATGGCCATTATGAGTCTTGTCTCGCACTTAATCCGCCTTCAATACGATAAAGTTTGGATCTTAAGGTGTCGAACCCTCCTTTTGACAAGTCTAGATTATCTCCTCTCTCTATTTATTTATTTTTTTTTCTTTTGATTGGGACCCCAAAATATCACTTAAACGGGAAGGGGGAAAAACACTACAAAACGAATTAAATAATTCATTTCATATTTTTATTTAGGGTACATAATATTTGTCTCATAAATTCAATCGAGTTAAATAACAATTAAATTAAATTGATCTTGACTTTAATTAAAATCAAATGTGTAAGTCCTACTTTCCCAAAAGGTGTATGAAATGGGTTCAAAAAGCTCTCAAAGGGGTCAGTCAAGGTGCACAAAGCCCTTTTGCTTCTCATTTTAATTGGCTCTCCAGCCGCAAAGGGTTGTTTGCTTCCATTTTTTTCCCCTAACCATTTTGACCATCTTAACTTCTCATATATATGTATATTTATTTAAAAGCTCATGTGGGCTTTGATGAAAAAGGGTTCAATACCTCTTTTCCCTTTGAGCTTAATATGATAATGGCGGTCTCTCTTTTAATAAGTAAGAAAACCTACAAAGTTTTCATTAAAAACATTTATTATCTGTGCTCGTAAAGTACGAAGAATCATTTTCTCTAAAAGGGGAAAAATCAGCTAGAATAAGTAAATAGCATTCCACTAAGGTATTTGTTCGTTTTAAAAATTATTCACATTTTTGGAATAAAAGTGTATTTATTATTATTAATAATAATAATGATTAGAATTGAGTTCAAACCATAAAACAATGATAACAAATATATAAACTTATGCAAAATTTAAAATATGCACTGTATAATAATTTACTAACTTATTTTTCTTTTTGTTTCAGATGGCCGGTACTTCGAGTCTTCGGTTCTTCGAGAGGCAGTTAAAGGTAGATCGCATAGCGGAAATTTAGATTCAGGGGGGTGCGCTATGCCAACGAGAGGGGTTTTTTTTTTGAACCTGCAGCTCCTCCTGGTGAATCTAGTAGTGGATAAATCAAAGTGAATATCGTTCATTTTATGCCTCTTTAGATTTCATCGTTGTTATTAGCTTCAGGTGCATTCTAATAATCTCTAGCTGGTTCGTTTTGTTAGGGTGTCTTGTTTTAATTTAGGATCCTTCAGAGAGCTAAAATGAAAGATATTCCCGTTGATTTATTCCATGAACGATTCATAAGGAGATGCGGTCAGATCTAATTGAGAGATTGAGGCCCAGGTTCTCAACTGTTCTTGTGTTTTGCGAAAGACGTCTTTTGTTGACGCATTTGGCTCTATGAGTTAAATGAGTCATGGAAGGGTTGCAGATTCTCCAGGAATAGCCTGGAGGTTCAAAACTGCAATTCTTAAGGCTAGGAACCCGAGGGCTCCACCGATCTGATGGTGGAGACGGGGTTAAAAAATATACATTATTTTTTCGTTTTATTTTTGGGTTAGGCTAGGTAGGGTTTCTTTCAGATTAGCCCACGCCCTCGTTTGTTCGTAATCCAAAAAATCAAGTTACGATTTCTTCAGACTCCCGGTTTTCGGAATATTTTTATTTATATTAATAAAGCAAGGCGATATTAATATAAAAATATTAAAGTTTTTTTTTTAATTATTTTTCTTTACTATAACAGCCATTTTACACTTTTATTAATTTATTATTATTAAGTCTATTTTAAGACTTGATTTGTGTGATAGTGAAAAATGAGAAAATAAAGAAAACCTTCAATTTTCTTAAAAATAAAAGGTAAATATCATTAATTAGAACACCAACTTAAAATTTTTTTAATTAATTGAATCAAATACTAATTCAATTTTTCTTTTTTAGAACAGTAATCGAAATATTTATAAATACGAATGAATCAATTAAATATTATCTATAAATAAATAATGATAATTGGAAACTAAATTTGAGAAGCGAGAAAATGTGATGTGTTTAATTACGTCAAATTTTTTAATAAATATCTATTTTTAAAAATTCATTTTAAAGGAGTGCATAAAATAAAAACACAACAAAAACAAAGTTGACATGAAATTTCTGACCTATTTTTTATAATAGAAAATTTTTTTCATATATTTTAAAGCTAATTTAAGATCAAATATTAATCAAAAATTTCTGGAATATATTTAACTTAATTATATAGACACACACTGGCCTTGGTATTTGAATAGTTAACTTTAGGAATGTGTGCGTTGTGTGAAGGATAAAAGCTATTAAAACCAAGAAGAAAATTATGCTGAAAATGAATTCAATTAACATTGCTTATCAGTAAATTCAACTATCCAACGCGTTATCTATTATTAGATAATAATAAATTAAATAACTACGTAATAATTTGCAATGGGCAAATTAATTAATTAAAATGTGAATTTAAAATAAATGTTATGAAATAAAATAAATGGTTGATTAATATGAAAAAAAAATAAAATAGTTTTGACTATTTTATTCAAAAATTTAGAGGTCGAACATTTTTACCGACTTTTTATACCATACAAATTGACTGAATATATCTTTTATTTATTTAATATATATAAAAAAATAATCAATTTCTCTCATTTCATTCAATTGATTCCAAAGTTAAAATAAAATTTTAATTAACCTTCAACGAATCATACTAGTTGTGCTATCGATAAATTCATTGTAGGTACTTATTCTTGTTAAAAAGGGATTTTTCTCTGCAAAGTTTTAGAATGATTTCAATCCGATGCCAAAAGGAAGTCGAGTCTGTTAAATGGGATTTGAACGCTTCCTAGCTTTTGACCTCATCTATACAAACTTATGGCAATTACTTTAGCGAAAGAGGATAAAAGGGTAGAGTAAATTTGGACAAAAAAAAAAAATAAAAATAAAAAGTTAACTCTATTGAATCTAGTTTGGAATCACACTTTCCCTGGATCAAAAAGTTTACCATAACAAAATGATGAGAAAACTCCTTTTTTAAAGGTTTTTTACTTTCTCTTACCTCTATATATGTTAATATATAGAGAGAGAAACCGGTATTGGTTTCATGCCAAAAATTCGATGTCGAGATTTTTATGGATATATACTCTTTGAGGTCCCCTGAGTCCAAAAAAGTGGTTTTCGTGACATGATCTGTCTGTGTGTCTGTGAACAAAATATCTCAAGAACGAAAAGAGTTAGGAGGTTGAAATTTTATATTTAACTTAGGTACCCCCCTGGGACGTGGCACGAAGATTTTGAACAAAACCGCCCAAAAGTACTAATACTTAACTGATGTAGTTTTTCAGTTTTTTCGATTTTTCAAAATTTGCTTTAACGATTTTGATTAAAAATCAAAAGAGGCTCTTTTTTGCCATTGAAATCTTCTGAAGACCACTTTACTCTTGTACTTCATAGGAAAGATAGGAGAAATGGTTGCCATTGCCATGGTAACAAAATATAAATATTTTCCCATACTTATAAATTTTACATCTTGAAATTCGAATGTACCGTACTGTCGGAAACAAAATATATGTCGACACAAAAAATGGGGCAGTCACACCAGATTTTTAATTTCTCATATTAATTAAAGTTTGCGCTTAACGATAAACTTTTAACAATGAATAAAAAAAAAATTAAGTTGACTTTAGAGTGTTCTTTTAATGTTTGACAAATCTAGAGAATTAGTAGTTTATTTTGAAAATAGGAGAATTGAACCCAAAATTGGATTAAGAGATTGGAAAAAAAGGGCGGGCTTGGTAATCGAAAGTTGTGTACTGTGTTGTCCCAGATTTTTTGTGTCGACATGTATTTAGTTCCCGGCAGTAGGGAATATTTGAATTCAGATGAAAATTTAAAGTATGGGAAAATATTTATATTTTGTTACATGGCAACATCTATTTCCTATGAAGAAAGAGAAAGTGGTTCAAAAATTTGAGGGCAAAAGAGAATATAATTTGAAGAGTCTAAAAATAATTGTTTTGAATTAATAAAATCGTTAGAGGAATTTGAGAAAATGAAAAAAAAAAAATAGAAATATTTGGAAAAAGAAAATTCAAAACTTAGGCGTTAGACGCTATAATTAAGAATACAAAAATTTCTTGTTCCCGCTCTGATCAGTATTTTTGGGTAAATTCATGTAAAATATCCAAATATAATTATCTTATTTACATTGGCTTTAATTTAATTTAATTGGTGAATATAATTTTTTTTTGATCGCCCTGCTTTATTATTCTTACATATTAAAAAAAAAAAATAAAGAAGAAATAGGGTATTATTTATAATATAAAAATTTTAAGTTTATAATTGATGATCACGATTTTAAGTTACTAAAACACGTTTTAAATTAGCGATAATATCTGCCCTGTCATGTTAGAAGCCACCTGTCATCTTATCGATACAAAATTTAATATTTAGGATTTCTGAATGAGCAAATTACCTTTTTATATGACAACTTTAAATGTAACGACTTTTACAAAAAAAAAAAAATTTAATTAATTTTTACAGCATATTCTGAACTTATTTTAAATACTAGACACTTTTTCTTGATGTAGTATCATAATTTTACCTAATTGTTTTCAAAGATATTGGACTTGAGATTATTTTTTTCTGCCTTAGTCATATTTCCCCCCAATGCAACAAATACACGAAACACAAAGAGGAATCTCTCAGCATCCCTTTGTTATTCAGATCTTCCTTTATCCCCATGACCTCCCGTGATTGGAACAAGCCCCTGCGTCCATCTTCCCCAAAACCTACAATCTTCAGACTTTCAAGCCTATTCTCAACAGGCATCTTCTCAGTTCCGAGTTGAGTTCCCCTATTATGCTTCTCCTTTTGTTTTTATTTTCTTCCTGGCTACATGTGACCACTGGTCATTTAGGTCTTCGATCTACCAAAAAAATTATTAGATTTTTGAATTTTATTATTATTATTTTTTTTTTAGTTAATGAAAGAAAAGTTTAAAAAATTTATTTTTTCTTTGATCGTTAGTCGAAATTCAGGCTATATTTCTAAAAAATAATGTTTTGAGGAATATGTTGATTTAGAAAAGGAACTTGTGGTATATGTAAATAGCAGATGTTTGGTTCAAGACATTTCAGTCCCCTCTTTCTTTAACAATAACTTTATCATAATTATTAGTTATTAACGATTTCTAGGTACATAAAATTATATATAATATAATATAATTACACACAGAGTAAATAAGAAAAATTATTATTACAATAAATAAAAAATGAAATACAATAAAAAAAAAAAAAACAGTAAAGAAAAATGCATACAATATTATAGGCCTATATTTATAAAAGAAATAAAAAATAAACAATTTCCATATTACACAAGAATTTTTTTTTTTTTTTCAATTTCCAAACTCACACAAGGATTTAAATGTAACTTGGAAAAAAAAACTTGATAGAATATAATATATTCAACAATATATTCGCATTCCGGCGCCTTTATCTGTCCTCGTATTGAAAATGAAATTTCACTTTAGCTTCCAGGCCCCTCCTCTCCTCTCTTTCTCTCTCTCTCTCTCTATATATATATATATATATAGCCTTGGTTCAAATAAAAAATGCCAAAAGGGCTTACGATTCACTGGGCCAAAAGGTATTAGATTCATATTTTATAATAAGATTTTAATATAATATTCTTTCTCAAAAGAATTTTTTACTTTCAATTATGGTCTAATATTCCATATTTAGCATAAAAATAGAATATTATAACAACTTATTAAGAAAATTTAATGATAACTTGAAATTATAAATTTCTTCAAAAAAGGATATAAATTTGATTAAAGATGATTTGAGAACCGAAACGTCATTTTAAGAGACTTTCTTCTTGAATTAAATTATTTTCTTAGACCGATATATGAATGAATATTCCTCCAAATTTAAATATATGAAGACTCCAGATTGAAGCTCGATTTTTTTTACTTTTTTTTATTAGGATAATTTTTCTTTCGTAAAGATTGGAAGGTCAAAGAAGAAAACATTAATGATTCACGTTTAATTAAACGGGAAGTTTTATGTAGCTCTAAAATAATAGCATCATAATTTATCGAATCTCATCTGTTTAAATAATTTTTTTATATTCCCTATAATTTATAAAATCAATAGCTAAGTAAATAAAAATATCTTGAGAAAAGAAGCTTTTATTTATTAGTATTATTATTTTTATTTTTTTTTTTAACATTGAAAGAGAATTTATAACAGAGAGATCCTCCCCAAGTATTACATATAGTCAACGACGCCCGTTTGGGTAATTATAAAATATCGGACAAATCAGCTTTGTGCAAAAATCGTACAAAAAAAATTGCGTTATTTATAGCATGGGAAATTAAATTAATCTTTGCATCGAGATTTTTTAATATTCCTCTCTCGAAAGCGAACACAAAGGCAACGAAATAGAAGAGAGGATAAAAAAAATGGGAAGGAAAGAAGAGGGAAGGGGGAGTTTATAAAAAAGGGCTTTACCAATTGTTTAACTAGTAAATTGTATCCTGGAGATGAGATTTATCATTAAAAAGCCGAGGATATATTAGAACATGATATATTTTACACTATATAGTATATTAAATTTATATTATTTGAATATGTTTTTAATATAGCTATAATTTTTTATTTCTTTTTATTCGGTTTATATTTAAAAAAAAAATATTTAGATCTATATAATTTCTCGTCGCGTTTCAATTGAAACCTGAATAATGAGATGAGATGGAGTATTCAAAACCAAAACTTTGTAGCTAAATTTATTTTATTCTTAAGCAGAGGTTAGCTAACATTTCGATCTCTTATCTAGACTATCCTCAGAGTAAGCTAATCTAAGAACAAGCTTTTTAGAGAGTCACTGATACACATTTATTTTTGATAGCTATAATGGTCTAGATCAGGACAATACTTATTACTCTGATACATATAATTGGCTTCAAGCAAATTGAATAAAAATTATAAAGATTTTTAAATTTAGAAATTTAATTATTCTTTCTATTTATTTCCTTGCTACGTAGCAAGGCAGTGACTTTTTGTTCTTATTTTTTTTTTTTTTTTTTTTACTATATATTGTATTTTGAAATAGTTTTCTTTTTCCCAGAAACTATTTCTTTTTAGTTCTATTGAAACTTTATTTTTTTGTCTTGAAATTTCATATTCTTTTTTTGTGGGCCACCACATTGAGTGTATTCACAATAAGGAAATTGACAGGAAATGCTTTTTTTTTGACTTGACATTACAAAAATAAACCTCTTTGTAATTTAAATATAATATGCTAATTTGTTGATTATATCAGAACATGTATTATCATTATTATTAGAAAATCATATTTAATTTTTGATATTACATTCACGTTGAGAGATTGTTTTTACTAAGATATCGTCGCCAAATAAGAAAAATACGTTTTGTTGTTGAAGAGAAAGAAAGAGCAGAAAAAAAAATTGAGATTCAGATGGATGTTTTGAGAAGAAAAGGTGCAAACAACAACAACCTGTCGTGCTGCCTGTGGAGAATACCCTAATCAGCCCCGGATGAGATAAAAAAACAAGAAGATAGAGAAAGAGAAAGAGAGAATCCCCTTGATCATTGAATGACTGCTCAGAAAGCAGAGGAGGGGAGAGCCAGGTCATCTCAAGAAGGAGAAGGAGGTGGTCCAGCTCCAGCATCCAGCTCCCAGAGGCCCGTTAGCTCTAGCCGAAGCTTGGTTGTTTGGTCGGTTCACTAAAGAGAAGATCTACTCTTCTTCATTTCTTCCTTAAATGGTCTATTATTAGTGGGAATTCAAACAGACGATCTAGGCCATTCAATCATATAAAAACATGCTATACACTTAATTCACATTACTGTACTTCTTAAAAAAAAAAATGATAAATTCTTTACAATAAATTATATAATAATTTTTTTTTGTGTAAAGCATACACATAATTTAGTAAAAGAATTTTTATTACACCTTGCATTTATTTATTTATTTATTCCATATTAGATTTCAAGTATGTCCCAATTTTTTAACATTGCACCTGTTTCAAGAGGAAATGGAGAGAAATGATTACATAAATTACATAATGAGTTCCTCCAAATTGTAACTTGTATGATCCGCCAGTAAATAAAAGATTTTTTTTAACACTCATACTGTTTCCCCATTCACACTCACACTAACACACACACACACATCCTCACATTCTTTTCGGCAACTCAGGCTATATAAGACTTTAACGATAACTCATATTTAATGATATATATTTATTTGGGGTCCAGGGATTTTTATTCAAGCCATTTGGTATCCTAATGGCTTAAATAAAATCATCGAACTGCCTAGAAAAATGTGATAAATCAAATAGTTATAGTATAATAAAATAATATTGTTCAGCGAGTTTGAAAAAAAGTGTTTTTGTGTGTTATTATTTTTACCATTGGCCGGGGGCTACGCCCCTGGACCCCATTGCCGCCTTCGGCGAGCAAATGCATCAAATTTATTCTTGCTGTTTGTTTGGAAATTTTCAAATTTCCCTCTCTGACTTAAATTTTAAATTTTCCGCTCCCGCTCCACTTCCTGTAACTCAAGCCAATCAGAGTCCTGATCGGTACAGACGGAAGCTAGCCGCTAGGGCTTTATAATATTATACTGTGATGAATATTAAAAAAAATTTGATTACTTCAACGAGACTAGCAAGTTTGAACATGATTTATTCAGAGTATAGTTTACTATTGAAACAAAAAACCTTGTGTTATATACTACATTTAATTCTCTGAAAATACTCCATCCTCAGTAATATTTAAGTTACGCTCCTCGAAAAAAAAAAATGAATCTTTATTTTTGCCAAAACGGCGTTTTGTTTATTAATCATTTGTACTATATTTTAATGAAAAATTTTCCTGGTGAGTTCTTTGCATTGCTTTTTTTTCGTTTTGTCGGCATCTGAGAGCGATTAGTAATTGTTTATTTACTATCAAAGTTTTTTTTATTAACCCTTTTCGGCTACAGAGGCCATTTAGGGGTTATTTGAATTGCTTATCTTCCAGCAATCAAACCTTAACAAATTTTTGCTCCCACCATTCTATGAAAAAAGTTTGAAATCGATTTTCTAATCGTTATCTTTCACTATCTTTGTTTTACTGTTTTGTCTATCTAGTTATCCTTTAAGGTTGTGGTCAGTTCTAGTCAATTTGTGTTAATTAATGATATGAGGGATGATGATAGGATGAAAATGGGTTTGTGCATCCAGCCGGAAATCAGACTCAGGGACGCTAGATTAGTACATGGTATGTATACTAGACATTTAATTACATCGGTCTCAGAAAATCTTCGAATACACTCTCTCTCTACAACATAATAAATCTCTAAATTAATTAAACAACAATAATGAAGAAGAGATGAATCAATTTCTGAATTTATTAGATATCTATAAAAAAAAAAGGCAATTTTGAAAAGTTGTCTACAGTCTATATAATACTAACAAGTTATATGATTTTTTAAGACTTATTAGTGATCGTATATCTAAATCCTCAATCCATTGTTTTGATTTTTTTTTGAATTTTTTTAACTTCGAAATTTAATATCTTTTAATTGTACGTATTTTACAATCTATTTTTACATAATTGCCTTTTTTTTCTTATTTTTCTACAATTTGGACTAACAAAGTCATACTTATTTTTTTATCGTATTAACTACTTCAAAATTTTGCAATTCTCCATCAAAATACAGTAATATTCAACTAGTTGTTCCCCGTGCTTCACCTTTTAAAAAGTATTTTTTGTGATACCCTATTTTCCCAGGCGCTTTCAATATTTCAACAACTCAATAAAAAAAAATTACTTAAATTTCTCTTATGGACTTCTCCATTCCAGAAGGCTTTATTTGTTTACTGTTTATTAGTGCGGAATATTGGGAATCCCTTAGTATTTACATACGGTAATTTATATGAAATGATTTATTTTTGGAAGAAAATTATATAAATTTTATAGTTGGCTAGATTAAATTTAGTGTGCTAGTGATAGTGTCCAAAAGGTGAGTTATGATGATCCGTATAAAAAAAAATACAATTCCCTATTTTATGGATAATAAATTTTATCAATTTTATTCAAAATAGATAAAAATTATTACTTTTCAAGTCGAATGAAACAAAAAAACCCCAAATGAATACAATAAAAAAGTTGTACTATTTAATAAAAAAAAAGAGAATCAACAGATCCAAACTTTTTCTCTAAAGAAGTGTATCGTTATGTTCGAGAAACAAATTTATAAACTTATTCTGTTGAGACCATTTTTGTCCGGAGTGTATAAAACTCAAGACTTCAAGATTATTGTTGTAAAACAAAACAAGGGAAGTTGGCATCTCGAATGGAGAACAAACATATGAACCAATCTAGTTTAATTGAATAATCCTTAGTAAAGATGTATTGTTTAATAAATAATAATGCAGTGAATTCCGTCACAGATATTTGATAATATATGTAAAGATATTTTTTATGCTTGTTAATGTGCATCTCATAATAAAATCTAATACAAACAACAATTTGTTATTTTGATTATATTATAATAATATCTAAGATATAAATAATTTTTTTCCATAACTCATTATTATAACAGTAAAATATTTTTTTTCTCTATTGCAATAATAAACTGAGATGTGTTGTATTGAATTTTACATGGCGTAATGTTTAACAAATGATTATTAAATATGTGTGTGAAAAGTAAAGAAAATGTTGAAGAGCACAGTGAGGTGGCAAATTTCATTAACAATAAGAAAAGTATTTTTTTTTTTAAATTGAGGCGGCAAGTAAAGAATGTCGGTATAAAAATATTAAAACTTTCAAAAATCATTTATAAAAAAAAATCTTTAATAATGATTATGGTTAAATATAAATCTACAATCGAAATATGAAAAATAATTTTCCCCTGGGAATAAATCGTTTATCGTATTTATTTTTCAAAAAGCCAGCAGCTCGCGTTATATCAATAGAATATGTTAAAATATTGACATATTGAAAGATTGTTCTTTCCTATGAAGATATTTTGACATCTGCCAGCCGGCTCTGATGATGATCTAAACATGGGACTGAAAAGTTACCTTGGCAGTTTTGAAATACATATCAAGAGTACACATTTTTTGATCATTTCAATAAAATAAATAACACAAATAATTTCATTTTCTCGAGTATTGCTGTGATATTATTTTTAAATTAGATAGATAGATAAAAATATACGGAGCATTTTTAATACATATAATTGTCTATAATTAAACAAGATAGATAATTTGATTAAAACAACATTTTTATTAATACAAAAAGCCTGTGATTATTTTATGTTACGTTTATTATTTGTGAACTATTATAATCAGGGCCGCCGAGAGCCTCACCGGGCCTCAATCTGAATATTAATACCCCTCCCCCAAAAAAAAAAAAAAAAAAATTAAAATTTCTATTTGATATTTATTTTTTTATATTGAAGAGCACAGAGATTTTGATGGATATACACGTTTTGAGATCCCGTGAATCCAAAAAAGTGGTTTTCGCGACATGGTCTTTCTGTCTGTGTGTCTGTGAACAAAATATCTCAGGAACGAAAAGAGCTAGGAGATTGAAATTTTATTTTTAAGTTAGGCACCCTTCTGCCACACGAAGCCTATGAACAAAATCGGCCAAAGAGTACTAATACTTTACTGATGTACTTTTTCTTTTTTTTTTTATTTTCTCAAAATTCACTCTAACGATTTTGATTAAAATTCAAAAATCATTTATTTTTTAGATACTCTTTCAAATGTATATTCTCATTTTGCTCTCAAAATTGTTTGAAGACCACTTTACTCTTGTACTTCATAACCATGATAACAAAATATAAATAAATATTTTCCCATGTTTATGAATTTTACCATCTTGAATTCTAATATATCGGCGGAAACTAAATATAAATCTGGTGTGACAAGCTCAGAACACAACTTTCGATTACCGAAGGTAAGAGAATGTTTTGTGCCGTGCGACTAGTCACACCAGATCTTTTAGTAAAGGTTGATAAGTTCGTGCTCTTCCATACAAATCGATTAAGTTAAATTCGCTGACTATTGCTGAATTTTTTTGACCCGTTTCTCTATCTGATCAAAACTTTGTCTAGTAAAAAATTTACTACCCCTATAGATGCTTCCAGTTTTTATATTTTTAATAGAAAATGACATAGTTTAGTGTTATCATTTTTTTTATTTTAAACTATTGTAATTTTTCTTTTTCTTGACCAAATCCCTAAACACTAGAGAAAAAAATAAATTATTATTACAAAACATATTATTATTTATATATTCAGAAACACAGGCAATTATATTCGTCAATTCATTTAAATTTTAAGCTAAAAATTAGTTTTTTTAACGTGATTGCAGTTCCTAAACATGTCCATTAATTAACAAAATAAGATGATTTGAGATATAAATTGATTGCTAAAAAAAATAAAGAATTAAAAAAAAAAAACGTCGACGGTGTATGTTTTTATGTGAACCGGCTGAGATTTTCGAGGTGAATATCATTGGATGACTTTGGAGTGTGGTGGCTGTTGGCCGTCGGTCGGTCGGTCCGGTCGTGGTCGGTCGGTTTGCCTACCGTGAGAAGAACAAGAAGATGAAGAGAAAGAGAGAAGAGAGGGAACGACCGCAAGGAAGGATGAAAGGAGATGAGAGATGGAGAGGGACCGCCACGCGCGCCATGGACCAATGGCAGCCAGGCGGACGCGTGGCTGGCTCGAGCCTGCTCACCTTGGACCCAGGCTCCAGCTCCTGAACACTTCTCTCCCGGTCAAAGACTCCACGGATTGCCACGCCAAGATTTCAATCAAAAAATCAAAGGGGAGGAGCATGGGACTATAATAACAAAACAAAATAAAAACAACGTTTGTCATAAAAATTTAAAATCAGGTCATAATATAAAGAGAAAAGACAAAGGAAATGATTTTTTATTTTAAATACTAAAACAAAAGAGAAAAAAAAATGGGGAAGTTTAAATGATAAAGTGACTTTTACAAGTGCTTCCTTATAAAAATACACTTCTCCTATAAATACAAACTTTGGTTTTTTTATGCTATATGGATTTTGAGGGCATATCGTTCAGTCAAAAAGTGATTACAGATGTTTTGAAATTTATTATTTTTTAACTAAAATTAAAGATATTAGGCAAGGGCATATATAGAATTTTTTTCGGAGGGACCCGACTCCTTTTTAAAAATTCCCTCCCCCATACAAAAAAATATTTTAAAATACAGGATATCCTGAGCCCCGAGGGGCCCAGATTCCATCAAAGAGAAATTTATTTTTTTTAGACTAAATTTTTACGTTTTACTTTTTTTTTAAGTCAGTTTTCCCCTCGTGACTCAACTCAAATCACTCCATTTTTCTCTGCTGAGAATATCATTTGACCTTTTTTTTTTGTATACTAGTTTCATTGAAAAATGATTAAAAATGATCGAGGGATCCACACGCCCGCAGTAGGACTGCATAGTGAACCTTTAGGGACACACAGGGATATTCACGCCCGCACCAGGGACACACATTTTTCTTCTGGTCACTTTTGATCTACTGTGTGTGTGTCCCTGGTGCGGGGCGTGTATATCCCTGTGTGCCCCTAAAGGTTCACTATGCAGACCTACTGCGGGCGTGTGGATCCCTCGATCATTTTTAATCATTTTTACTCCGGAAAAAGGCAGTAAAAAACTCAAATTTTGTCGTACAGGTTTAATTGTTTTTAAAAATTGAAACAGTTAGATTTGACCAATTTTGGATTTTAGAGTATACCTATATTAGACCATTATACATGTACAGTGAGGGACAATATTAAGTCCCACCCCAGCGTTTTCTACTTGTGATTATTTCATTGTTTTACTAAAAAAGAAAATTAAAATCTTTATTGGAAATTTTCTAGGTTTGAAGCATGAAAGTTTCCATTAAAAAATATATAATTTTCTTTTAAAAACAATGAAATAATCACAAGTAGATAACGCATGGGTGGGACTTAATATTGCCTCTCACTGTACAATAGACAATTTTCCAAAAAGTAAAAATTTGACAAATAATTAAGTTTCCAAAACTTTTACTTTTAATAATTTTACAAAAAAAAAAATATTTAAGTTAATAATAGTGAAGTAATAAATAAGTTTTTTGTAGTTTATTCACTTTTTTTATGGAAAATTATTATACCCCAATGTAGTAGATACCCTTCGACACTATTCAAATTTTTTTAAACTTTTTTTTTTATTACGCTATCAAGTTTTTCTGTTTGATAGTAAAAAATAAGTGGGTGAAAGAGAAAATGCAAGTTTTTTAAGATGATATACTAAAAGAAAGTTTTTAAAGATCGTATTATATGTAGTCGTATGACTTTCCACTTTAATTTAAAAATGTATTTATGTCTGAATGATAGTTTGAGCGATTCAAAAAAAAAATTCTTAAAAACAGAGCAACTAATGGAAGACGATCATTATTAAATTTAGTACCTACAAATTGATAATGAGAAATTTGATATACTCGCTCTCTGCGGTCTGGGGAAGATGGAGACTAGGGTTAGATTCCTATCCCAAGTTTTTTTTTTTTTAATGCTAGAGTTGTTACCTGCCTCACTCAGGGTAAAAAAAAAAAAACTCTAGAAATAATAAACTTGGAATATTTAAAATTCTATTGAGATATTGATGTGTAATGGTGTAAATTCAAAGTTTTATAAACAATTAGCGAAGTGGAAGGGATAAGCGATATTCTCGTCAATTTGAGAATTTTTCAATTACCGGTCCAATGCTTTAATCACTTTCTTAAATCCAAACGGATGTTGATTATGTTAATAGTGTGCTCATTTGAGGTGAATACATCCTGTTTCATCTTATAATTTCCGTTGATATTCTAGATTTTAATATATAGAATAAATTCGTCAATTTCTTGATTCGTTTTGTGTGTGGTGGGTGGATTTTGGTTTTCTACCTAAGAAAATCGAAACCTGCTGTTGTTTTGTTCGACCACCTGTCGTCGTCGTAGGAAACAGCTGGAACCAAATTAGAGACACGTGTTGTGTGGGATATACTCTCTTCACAAGATGAACCTACCTATGTCTGGCTATTCGGTGTCTGAATCAAAAATTTATTTATTTAAAACAAGATAGAGCGAGAAGGAGAATAAGTAGGAGTATATGAGTCACGACTAGAAATAACTGAATCTTTAAATGGAACGATTATCTTTTTATGTTTTAATTAGAGAGACTTTTTTTTTTATAAATATTTCATTCTTCTGCTTAAATATATCTAGAAAACTTTTCGATCTTATTTCTTAATCTCATCTCAGTCTTTGGAAAGAGATCCTAGATGTTTGTTTAGAGATATCGCTTACAAAGAAAAATAGAAGCAGTATTATGAGAGCAAAAACATTAATTTAATTTCAAATTGTGTTATCGAGATAGACTAAAAAAACTTTCAAAAATCTTTTCTTCGATCCCACAGGCCCGCAGCAGCTGCATAGTGAACCTTTAGGGACACAGAGGGATACACACGCCGCACCAGGGACACACACACTTGAGTGACCAGAAGAAAAATGTGTGTCCCTGGTGCGGGCATGTGTATCCCTCTGTGTCCCTAAAGGTTTACTATGCAGACCTGCTGCGGGCGTGTGGATCCCTCGATGATCTTTTTCTCCGGATATTTATAGCTGAAATCGTACACCATTTGACCTAGCAAAGGGGGTATCTGAATTGGTGTCAGGGTTTAATGTGTAATATAGTGGAGGAGGGTTGCTTTAATTTTTTTAGCTGAGACTAAAAAATCTTTCAAAAATTCTATCTGTGATATATATAATTATTATTCTTGTTAATTTTATTTCCAAAAATTGACATAATTTTAATTCCCACTAGTCCAAATTTAGAGATAATTTTAAAATATTTCCTTGATTGATCAATTATATATTATTAATGAAAATCGTTTAGTTTTTTTTATAAAATTTTAATATTCATCATCCAAGAAATCAAATTAGTTGGTAGCCTTAAGATTTTTATTTTCTCATCCAAAAAATTTGTAACATGAAAGGAAAAGAATTTCAAGTGGCTCGATTTCATTAGTTGAAGAAGAAGAAATGTTCTATTTTCTGCCTGGAGAATTTTTATCCTTTAAAAGAGCAGAGAATAAGAAAAAAAAGGAAGAATAAAAAAAAGGCATGTCATCTTGTGTGTTGTTAACTTATATCTACAAGCTACAAACATCCCAAATCTGCAACTTGTTAAAGATATTTTATGAAAAATAATATGTATTTTTTTTTTTTTTGAATTTCTATTCGTCATAAGGATTGAAGGGAAATTTAGATGAGAAGGTGGAGAAAAAAAAATAGGTGATGATCCTCGAAATTGAATCCATTTTCGAAAGACTTGCTCTAATAAAATCCATTTTATTGTATTGAAAAGGGGGTATTGGCGAGAGGCGCACTCTAGCGGCTTTCCGAAAAATCCCTTCAGGGCATAAAAAAAAAAAAAAATAAAAGAAAAACGATGGACCAAAACCAGTTCATTGGAGGAGGATTTTTAACGACGACAGCGACTTGAGAACAGGATGAAAGAAATGTTCCAAGGCCAGGACTTTGATTTTCTTCCAAGGGTGTCTATCTGTTAATGGCAGGAATTTATTTATTTTTTTTTAATAAATTTTAACAACCATTTCTTTCACAATTAATGATCTTGAGGGTGATGCAAGACGTATTTATTACAAATCTTATTCAGATAATAAATTGAGTTTTTTTTTTTATTAAACAAGCATCTTAATAATAAGATAAAATATCATTTGAATATATTCTTAATCATCTGGTTTGATTGCTTTTATACTTCTTCATTTATTACCATATGCAAAGATTATTATTGGTATAAAAATAACCGTGGGAAATTTTAATATGAGTGTGGTAAATTGAAAACAATTCAAGATAAAAAAAAAGTTGTTGGATAAAAAATTCATGTTTTATTAATTAGAGCTATTTTAGGATTATAAAAACAAAGCATTTATTTAGTATTGATGGATGAAACTATAATTATTACTAATTTTTTTTTTTATACATTTGTCGATCAATATAATTAATTTTTGAGTAAAAAATATCCTTAATATAGATTCTTCGTCACCATATTTGTTTTAAATTAGCAGACAGACTGTCTTATAAAATAAATTAAACCATTTTCCAAAAGAAATTTAAACTATTGAAAATTCTTAGTGAATGTTTGTTAAGATTCTATAAACCATTTGAAAAAAACCAACAATCAAAAATATATATTTTTTTCTTTTAAAAACACTCGCACTTTTTTCACACTCACACACACACACACATTCACACAGTCTTTTCGGCAACTCAGGCCATATAAGATTTTGACCGATAATCATTGATTAATTAATATATATATATTTGCGGTTCAGGCATTCTTATTCATTTGGTATCCAAATGGCTTAAATAAAATCATCGGACTGTCTGGGCTCCAAACCCGCGACCCTTGGTATACAAGGTCACCACGCTAACCCTTACACCAAGCCCGAGGGGAAAAGATTTTGAAAAGGACAAATAAATAATCTTTCAAAAAAAGGTGAAACAGAAATTTAAATTGAAAAAATAAAAATGTTAAGTTTTTTCTATACGAAATTCAATCTTATTCTATTAATGCAGATTTTGCAAATTTTAATAAATTTTTTATTTATATAAAATTAGATAAGAGTACATTTCATATAGAAAAAAACTTAATATTATAGATCTCTTCCCTCCTGATAGTTGAAAAACAAAATGTTTGTTTTTCGCTTGCTGGAAGATAGGCAACCCAACTGACCAATTCGTTTTTTGTCTTGTTTTAATAGGCCTACTATTTCAAATATTTATTAGGAATTTTTTTCTTGTTTTATATTTTACTTAATCTTCTTTGGTTTTGGAAAGATGGACCCCCCTTCCCTAAAAAACGTTAAGAGAAATATTATAAAATACACGAAAAATCTTAAATAAGCATAACATTGTCTCTAAGAAACTTGCCTTGAGGTCTTGCCCGTGAGAATTAGAATAAAATACAAATGAATATTTAAAACTCAATCTCAATTATGAAATGGATTTATTATTTACTTTTTGATATTCTCTAAATATTTCAAACTCGACTATTAATCAAGAACTTTTCGAAATGTAAATATACCAGAATAGAGCTAATAATTTATTTACTTTTATGAAAAGGGAATTTAGGAAATGAAGGATTATTTAAAAAAAAAAAGTAAATAAATTTAAAAAATTTATGGAATTCTCAAATAAATAAAATATCAAACAAAGGAAAAAAAATATTATATTTAGTATCCTCAGGAAGTTTGTTATATTTTATTGTTTTTACTACTAGTCTTAAATGCTCACGCTTGTTATTTCCCAGGATTATTTTTTTTTTATAACGATATTATAATTATTAACCATATAAAAATCGTGTGAAAAAGACCTTAATTTAGAAAAGATTTTTTTTTCTTTTTAATAAAAGAAAAACTTGCTTTATATCACAAAATTAACTTGTTCTTTAATTTTGCAATTTTAATGAGAGGGTTATTTGGGTTCGAATTTTGATTAGATTTAGGTCAGCCAAATTAGTTCTAAATAGTCTGAAGCCTTGAGAAATGATTGAACTTTTTTTCAAATATCTACAAAAATGAGATAGCAGCCAAAAATAAAATCAGATTAAAAAGTAAAATCTTATTATTTAATTGACGATGTTTGGACAACTAATTATCCTGGAAAAGGACGCGACTTGCTCCCGAAACGTCGCTAATTAAATTAAAATTGAATTTAAGAATAGTTTATCTCTGACTTCCCTTTAATTTTTCTATATATATAAAAAAAAAAATAAAATAACAGTCATATCCAACACCATTATTTTGGTTTTTTCGTATATATATGGTTATTTCACTTACAGTGAGAGCTACAATTAAGTCCCCACCTGTGAGCTAGAGCCTGGAGTATATGGTATATAGTGAAATAATTTTAATGACCGTAAAGGTAAAATAAAATCTGGTATAGATATTTTATTTAAAAAAAAAAGATAAAATCATTTTATCTGGTACAGATGATTTTATTTTGCTTTTACGGTCATTAAAATTATTTCACTATATACCATATACTTAAGACTTTAGATCACAAGTGGGGACTTAATTGTGGCGCTCACTCTACCATGAAATTTTATATTAGATAATGTGATAATTATACAATACTTGATCAAATAGGGTATCTAGTATGATAAAAACCTATCAAACAGTGGCGTCATTTGGGGGGGGGGGGGCAGGGGGGCATTTACGCCCCCCCCAAGGGCTCTGATTTTTATAAAATTTTATATTATTCTAAATAAAATACTCCAAAATATATCTACGAGTATACAAACTGTGCAAAATTAAACAATTAAAATAAGTCTATTTCTTCACCCTCCAATTAAAATAAATATGTTTTAGCCAAATTTGAGTACCCATTTGTAAGTAAATTTTAAGAAAAAAAAATGTTTGCCCCCCCCCCCCCCAAGCAAAAGTTGAAATGACGCCACTGCTATCAAACAAATTCTGATTGTGTGAATCAATTTTTCGATTCATCTGTAGGCTTACTATATTCCTGTTGTTAAAAATGATGTAAAATTTTTGTTTATAAATATTGAAAGGTTTGAATTGAAAGAGCTGTTTATAAGATAATCTCATTTTTTTCACCTTCCATGAGTAGAGACAGATTTTAGTCTGATGTTTTGCGTTTTAACGTTCATATGCGATATAGAAAATAAATTTCGAACAACATTCATATATTTAACCAATTTTCGCTAATAAGAGAAAAATGCAATTTCATTTTTTTTTTTTTACTTTCCTTAGATTTTTGTTGTTCTTTAATTTAATCAAGATTGTCTTTTCTTTCTCCATCCCCTGGCCTTAATCTCAAGTAAAAGGGGAGAGAAATTCATTTTGATAAATTATACAATTTACCGTCGGCGTCTAATCAGAAATGAAACCTGGCAAATACCAGCGAGTATGAAATGTCTAATAAGAATCCGCCAAGTTGAAGTTAGAAAGGAAACCCCATTGCCATTCTGGTCCAAGTCGCGGAGCTGACTTGCGTGTTATCTGCAAGAGTAGCCTCATTATATTTTCCGTCTCTTATTATATATATGATATAGATATATATGTATTCTAGAAAAGCAATGAGATGACAAGAGAGGAATTAGGTTGACGGAAACCCGGCAAATGCCTTCACCCCTCATCAACGATTGCTTGACAAGATAAAGCCCTGTCAGGGGTCTTCTGGTTGGGGATATATCACAATATATATATATATATAAACATATATTAAGGAGGGGGAGAGATTGCGTCTTCAGTTTTGAAATTGGATTGTGTGTAGGCCTATTTATGATAAATTCAAAGGTAAAAATACCTCTAAGCTTTTTATTTATCTAAGTTTTTAAATGGTAGATTTATAGCTCTGCATCTATCAAGAATAAGTTCTCAAATTTAATAGGATCGCTTATTATATATACAATTCGTTTAATTATGAACATAATAGAAGACCGATGTATAAGACAAAGCTGCGCGCCAAACGGGCGTTGCGTGTTCGTAGGCAGGTGGTCAAAAAAGAAAAGAAGGCCTCCAAAGAAGGATTAGAAGACCACAAAAAAAAAAGGTTCGACGTTTATTTTAGGTCAAAAAGAATAATATAGATTAGTAAGACGGACGGTGACCCTAACCAACATATTCGCCGGTTGTTGAAAAAATTTAATTACGGATATAATATAATATATTATAGCTTCCGTTTATTTGAATATTAATAATTAAAAAAAAAAAAAATTATTTTATCGAAGCTTCATCGAAGTGTCATAAAAAACACGCCCAAAAAATCAAGTAATTCAAAAATTTGCCAAGAGATGTCAGAATGGTAGCTAATAATATTTAATGCATTTGGTTGATTTTCATTGATCTTTTAACAATAAATACTTTATAAATGTTATTATATACCAGGTATTATGTATCTTTTATAAAAGCATAAAAATATATAAATATAGGCTAAACTATATCGGGCCCACGGGGGGGGGTGGTGGGGGTTGCGGGCTCCCTCCTCTTCCCAAACGCGGGGGGTGGGTTCGGGAGCACGCTGATTTTTTTTTTTTACTTTCTTCTACATGGATTAATAAATTAAAAAATATTAATATATATAAATTAATATATAATAAAAATTTTTTATTGCTTATTGGCTGGGAGGGGGGGAGGAGAGGGGGGGGGGGTGGGTGGGGGTGGGGGTGGGGGGGGGGGGGGGAGGAAATTTTTTAAAAAAAAAAAAAAAAAAAAAAAAAATACTATATCGGCTGTTAGACTAGCCTGCCATCTATTGCAAGAATGCTGAACTAATTTGACAGTTGGTTTTTAAATAAATCATCTAAGCTTATTTTAAAAATTTCTTAATTAATATGCGATTAATAATAACAATAAATTCATTTTTCAATTTAAAAAAAAATTAAAGATCATTGGGACAGATTGTTTTTTTGTATTTGCTTGATAACAAAAAAATTAATTACGTTAATTTTTTAATAAGTCATTAAAAAAATTATAGTTCGATGTCCCAATAATCTCTTATGAATTTAATTTTCATTTAAAAAAAAAAACCGCATTGAAAAATTCCTTATAATAGTCTAGTTTTTTTTTTAAAGTACGTTTAGAAGTCGCTCCTGAACCCCTTTAATAGCGAATAAAATTTAATTTTATAAAAAAAAACTTCCCTGAACCTATTCATTATCCATTATTCCTCTCCAAAAATAAATATATATCAAATTAAAATAATACATTTTTTAATCGTTGAAAAGAAATTATCTTTATTGATATTTCCAATTAATTCAAGCAAATATTTTAACAATCTATATCTATACTATTATATAAAAGACAATCTCTGTCTGTCTGTCTGTCTGTCTGTCTGTCTGTCTGTCTGTCTGTCTGTCTGTCTGTCTGTCTGTCTGTTTGTAACGCATAGACTCCGAAACTACTGGACCGATTTTCATGGAGTTTTTTTTAATGGGTAGGGAATTTTCCGGGGGTGGTTTTAGGCTATCATTATATCGAATTAGGGGTAGGGAACCCCCCCTTTTTGGGGGTTATCAATTACCCCATAGCAAAGCATTGGAAAACAGGATCTAACTCGCTTTACGGAAAATATATTTATCAAATCTTTAAAATGAAAAATAAAAACTCTTCCTCCCCTAACAATTCGACATTTGAAAAGATTTTTCCGCTCTGCGCCCCCACCCCACCCCCTAAAATTATTATTTTTTTTATTTTTCATTCGATTTTAATAAAATTTAAAATGTGGCTTTCTTAGGGTGTAAATAATTGAAAAATGGTATTTTAGACCTCAGAAAGTCCAATCACCCCCCTGCCCCCCCCTAAAATTTATTTTTCATTCGATTTTAATAAAATTTAAAATGTGGCTTTCTTAGGGTGTAAATAATTGAAAAATGGTATTTTAGACCTCAGAAAGTCCAATCACCCCCCTGCCCCCCCTAAAATTTATTTTTCATTCGATTTTAATAAAATTTAAAATGTGGCTTTCTTAGGGTGTAAATAATTGAAAAATGGTATTTTAGACCTCAGAAAGTCCAATCACCCCCCTGCCCCCCCTAAAATTTATTTTTCATTCGATTTTAATAAAATTTAAAATGTGGCTTTCTTAGGGTGTAAATAATTGAAAAATGGTATTTTAGACCTCAGAAAGTCCAATCACCCCCCTGCCCCCCTAAAATTTATTTTTCATTCGATTTTAATAAAATTTAAAATGTGGCTTTCTTAGGGTGTAAATAATTGAAAAATGGTATTTTAGACCTCAGAAAGTCCAATCACCCCCCTGGCCCCCCTAAAATTTATTTTTCATTCGATTTTAATAAAATTTAAAATGTGGCTTTCTTAGGGTGTAAATAATTGAAAAATGGTATTTTAGACCTCAGAAAGTTCAATCACCCCCCTGCCCCCCCTAAAATTTATTTTTCATTCGATTTTAATAAAATTTAAAATGTGGCTTTCTTAGGGTGTAAATAATTGAAAAATGGTATTTTAGACCTCAGAAAGTCCAATCACCCCCCCTGCCCCCCTAAAATTTATTTTTCATTCGATTTTAATAAAATTTAAAATGTGGCTTTCTTAGGGTGTAAATAATTGAAAAATGGTATTTTAGACCTCAGAAAGTTCAATCACCCCCCCTGCCCCCCCCCTAAAATTTATTTTTCATTCGATTTTAATAAAATTTAAAATGTGGCTTTCTTAGGGTGTAAATAATTGAAAAATGGTATTTTAGACCTCAGAAAGTCCAATCACCCCCCTGCCCCCCCTAAAATTTATTTTTCATTCGATTTTAATAAAATTTAAAATGTGGCTTTCTTAGGGTGTAAATAATTGAAAAATGGTATTTTAGACCTCAGAAAGTCCAATCACCCCCCTGCCCCCCCCTAAAATTTATTTTTCATTCGATTTTAATAAAATTTAAAATGTGGCTTTCTTAGGGTGTAAATAATTGAAAAATGGTATTTTAGACCTCAGAAAGTTCAATCACCCCCCTGGCCCCCCTAAAATTTATTTTTCATTCGATTTTAATAAAATTTAAAATGTGGCT
The DNA here is from genome assembly GCA_023213315.1 of Euborellia annulipes. NCBI lineage: Eukaryota > Metazoa > Arthropoda > Insecta > Dermaptera > Anisolabididae > Euborellia > Euborellia annulipes. The sequence continues at coordinate 52,503 of JAKCPI010027184.1, forward strand.
TTCTTAGGGTGTAAATAATTGAAAAATGGTATTTTAGACCTCAGAAAGTCCAATCACCCCCCTGCCCCCCCTAAAATTTATTTTTCATTCGATTTTAATAAAATTTAAAATGTGGCTTTCTTAGGGTGTAAATAATTGAAAAATGGTATTTTAGACCTCAGAAAGTCCAATCACCCCCCCCTGGCCCCCCTAAAATTTATTTTTCATTCGATTTTAATAAAATTTAAAATGTGGCTTTCTTAGGGTGTAAATAATTGAAAAATGGTATTTTAGACCTCAGAAAGTTCAATCACCCCCCTGCCCCCCCCTAAAATTTATTTTTCATTCGATTTTAATAAAATTTAAAATGTGGCTTTCTTAGGGTGTAAATAATTGAAAAATGGTATTTTAGACCTCAGAAAGTCCAATCACCCCCCTGCCCCCCCTAAAATTTATTTTTCATTCGATTTTAATAAAATTTAAAATGTGGCTTTCTTAGGGTGTAAATAATTGAAAAATGGTATTTTAGACCTCAGAAAGTCCAATCACCCCCCCTGCCCCCCCCCTAAAATTTATTTTTCATTCGATTTTAATAAAATTTAAAATGACGCTTTCTTAGGGTGTAAATAATTGAAAAATATATTAATCAAATATTTAAAATAAAAAATAAAAACTCTTCCTCATAATTAATTAAAATACATTTATCTGGACAACTCTTAGTCATATCCCGAGACGCCGCCCGCCAGGGCCTAGCGGGGTAGGGTTGCCGAAGGCAACCCTACCGCAGCTAGTACTTAATAACATTATGCTGATGATTGGAAATCTTGGCGATTATCATTCTCGCATTCTCTTGTTATTCGTTCATTCATATTCATTCTATCATACGATAAATTAGATCGATAAATAATTTCATTAGCTTGTAGAGATCCCTTCCAATCAGAATCAATGTTTATTGACCTCATCTGAAGTGCTTTTGTATTCGAGGATTACAGATCAAACCTAGCTTTCCGTTTCTATCGACAGTTCATGATGTTATGTATTTTAAATTCATATTTATACCAGTTCCGGTTATTCATGCATGGAGAGAGGGAATTTCGATGTATCAAATATCAAACTTGTAATGAAATTTTTTTATAACTCTCCTACGATTATTATATTACTTCTGTTTTAATGAGAAGGGTGGGAAAATGTTAAAAGATTTAATCAGATTTTCGAAAAATTTAATTATTTAAAAAATTTTGTTTCTTTCTTTAAAAAAAAAAATTCCTTTGAACTCTCAAATATTTTATTTCTTAAATAATTCCTTCCTACCTTTTATGTTCTAAAATATATAATTAAACTAAATTTAAAACACTCTTTGCTAGCGTTTTATATGGAAAAGAAAATTTTTTCTTTCGGTTTATTTTAATAGTATAGTAGAAGAATATGAATGCATACATATGAAATACGTATAATTATATTATTTTAAATGAATTTAATATACAAAGGAAAATTCGTGCTGCATATAATTCAACTAGCTTTGCAAAAAATTTCCATAACAAGGATATAAATTCATCGAATTTACGTCATATCTGCATTAAAAGTGAAATTAATGGGCGAACTAGGCATATTTAGTTAACGTTATAGGTTACGGTTATCCTGAAATATAGTTTTGCGCCCTGCACGTATTTATGAATGAATAATGACAATCAAATGAAATTTGTTTTGCTGCGTCATACTTTAATACAAGGCTATTTTAATCTCTCTCTCTCTCTTCTCTGTACCTGAAATGGAGGAAGTCTGTTGTGTTGGTGGGTAGACTGACTGAAGAGCCGCAGCCATCTTACCTGTGAACAAAAAAAAAATTCAATAGATTTACTTATTTATTTTTATAAACATCGAAATAGGCTTTTGATTATTTTCACCCTAGGCGCTTATTCATCATCGTAAAATAAAATAGGGAGGAGTTATTTATTTTCAATCAACAGTGTTACTAGAGGAAAATGCTCAAAACCGGAGACATATTTTATTTTCTCTTACCTATGTATATATAATATATATATATGGAGAGAAAGTATTGGATTCATGACAAAAATTCGATGTCGAGATTTTGACGGATATACACGTTTTGATGTCCTCTGAATCCAAAAAATGGTTTTCGCGACATGGTCTGTCTGTGAACAAAATATCTCAAGAACGAAAAGTGCTAGGAGGTTGGAATTTTATATTTAATTTAAGTACCCCCGTGGGACGTGACATGAAGCTTTTGAACAAAATTAGTCAAAGAGTACTAGTACTTTACTGATGTTAGTTTTTCAGTTTTTTTTTCGATTTTCTCAAAATTCAAAAATCAATTATTTTTTAGATGGTCTTTAAAATGTATATTCTCATTTTGCCATTGAAATCTTATGAAGACTCATGGACTTCAGAGGAAGATTCCCATACTTATCCCTTGCCCTCGGGTATGGCATAGATGGTAGCGCGCCTGCCTTGTATGCCAGGGTCGAGGGTTCCGATCCCAGGCATTCCAAAGATTTTATTTAAGCCATTTTGCCAAAATTGAATAAACCGAGGGCTTAACTACAGAGTGGAGGAGGGTAAACTATTGTTTATATTATAAATAGCCAGGAGCGTGGGGTCCACTTTAGAGGGAGGTAAGAACAAAATGTAATATTTTAAGTTCTTAAATTCACAGAAGAAAAGGGTTAAATAAAAAAGAAATTTAGAAATTTTA